>SKCR01001372.1:0-96695 GCA_019454045.1 Zanthoxylum bungeanum | reverse complement strand
GGTTGGTGTGCTAGAGTTTGAGTTTGGGAGAATTGGATATGCGATGTTTGGGACTGGCTCAGTAGAGGTTTGTTGGAGGCTTAGGTAGTTGGGGTGTCGGGGTGTGTGCGGGTGTGCATCGGCGCCTTTCGTTTGGTAGATGGGGGAACTAGAGTGGTAACTAGGGGGGGGACACTACTTAGTTCGCCCTGGGAAGAATGCAAGGCATCTTTTGCAATTTGAATTGGAGTGAGCCTTTTTCTAGACATACATATAACAAAAATATACAAGTGTTAACGGGTCAGCAGAAGTAGAATAAGAAGGTAAATAGCAATAAATAGCAACAAAAAGAATACAAGAATGGTCGGGTAGTCAATCAATATTTACCGAGCTATCTTACCGATGGTGGAGAGGTGTCTAGGGTGAGACCCATGTTAGCAAAAGAGGAAGGCAAGGTCTCGGTAATGACCTTCTTGTTGGGATGTCTGCGGCACCCTCGCCCGGACCTCATTGCGAACCTTTGGTGGCTCACCCCAGCAAGATATAAAGGGTATAAGTTTGATGAAGGGAATGGATAAAATTTCTAAAGGTAAAGGGAGAAAGGAAATTGAGGATGATATATTACCTCTAACTCGAAAGACACTCGGGACTATGATTCCTTTACCCGAGATAGTCTGGGTTCTACCTCATTCACTCTCCCAGACCATTTATCCTTGATGTTTTTTTTGGTAATCGGGAGGTGGACGATCAGGGACTTGCCCTCGGCATAGAGGGATAGGTAGTAGCAACCATTACATTCCTCTTCATCTCTACAATCGACGGTTCACCTAGGTCAGCTCTGTTCCATATCACATACAACCCTACTAGTATCATCTATCCTTTCATATTCAGTTAGCAGGGGGCAAGGTTCATCGATGCTAGCATCTTGGCAAAGAACCCTTACATGGGCAGACAAAAACCTATATAAAAAAGGTTGAGTAAAGGGCAACTCGATCACTATTTGGTCGACTGGCTTGATCTCTGTCCTCAGGAACCTCCAAAATAACCTGCTCAGGAATGCAAAATCTCTCACTGAACTGGTCCAAACCAGCTGGTGTGATGGTGGAGGGTTTATCCATGTTGAGACCAACAAAGTCCAAGAGAGGAGGTGTTTGCTCGGGTCGAGCTATCCTCTTATAGTATGATTGGTTCTCTTCCTTAGAGGGGGTCGACATTATATCATAATATTCAGATTCCTCCATCCCTAAGCTATACACGTTGACTGGCTCGGTCTGATGTGAGTTTAGTATGAGAGGAGGCCGGATATTAAGGGTGTTGGAGAAGAGATACAAGAGTCTAACATCCCTAGAAAGGAACTGCTCAAATATGAAGGTTAGTCAAAGTTGCACTTTTAATTTTATGGTTCTGATTTTATTGTCAGTTGGGCCTAAGGTTACCTAAGTTTTGTTTTACCTGTTTAGTCAAGTAGACCAACCCTAAAAAAACTCTACAACACCCTAAAAATCTCTAAGACATGGTGAAGTATTAAATATGCAAGCACAACCACGAACATAAAAAGCCTAGAAACACCATATTGTACATCGAGACTAAAAAATAGAAGCACACATATCTATAAACCTATATCATTAACCCAAACCACATACACATAGCAACGAAAACCTAGAGCAAACATCAAACCCAAAACATGCATTCTTCAAGGTCCATCCTATATCAGTTTCAAATATGAAGTGTATGCAGTGAAAAGGAAATGGAGAGAGAAAGAGTTCAAGGAATGTTTACTTGTGTTTTGGAGTTCGAAGTTATGTGCTTGAAGCTGCTGAAGATGTTTTGAAGTTGCAAAGGTTGCTGAAGCTTTTGGGAGATCTTGAGGAAGAATAAGGAAACGAAAGTAAGGAAAAGAGCATAAACTGCCTTTAAATAAACTACTCGAGCTGATTTTGATCGTCACATGTTGTGTCAATCACAATCGTTGGATCCAAGTGGAGGGCTTAAATTGGAACTACGAGCTCGGTTGATCACAGCTGCCTAAGTTTTAGCGCTTCAGTCACGAATGGACGACACTTGGAACATTGGGGAGACAAAGTATAAGATGATTTGATAGATTTGATGGGCATTTAAGGAAGACCATTATGCCATCACATCTTCCTAAGGATGATTTAGAAACCCTAGGAAAACCTTTTTAATTGGCTGTGAAAGAATGACAATCGTCACAAAAGGGAATCATTGGCAATATGTGCAACAACCTAACCCGAGGAGCATATCTTTAGGGAGATTTTACAGGAAGCCACAATCCGAGGACTTTGGGTCGGTATGTACTATCATCTTTTATAAAGAACCGGCATCAACGCGCCAATTTATTGATACCGAGAACTGGGAGACAGCTGTTGCTAGTGGTTTCACCCCGTGGAATGTTTAAACACCAATGAGGGTAGGATGTGTATTATACTTAGCCCAAACATGCATAATAAAGGCCCAAGGGCTCGGAGAGGCTGATGGAATTTGACCTGACCATGTCGTACAAAGGAGTTAATGTGATAGCTAAATGATTTAATGATTTAAATGATTTAGGATTTATGGAAACCGACCCAAGGGGTCTATGCTAGAAATATGACCTAGTTAAGGAAGGTAAAAGAAGCTTTGACAAGTATCATTTACCTCGGTATGTCGACCCGATGAACGAAGATGGAATCACATGATGACATGTATTGGAGTCATATGACAGCTGTCATACTTGGAAGTTTGGGCCTCTAGAAGGCTGATGTGATGGAAGTTGGTCAACGGCTCTCATTGGGAAGTGACCCTGCTAGACAGAACAATATTGGAGTATTTGAATTACAGGTTGTCACACCAAAAAAATGTGTAGTAGTGGCTAGAAGGTTGGAATTATGGGTTTTCGCTGACAGCGGTGGTTGAGCCAAGTGTCAGTGCGACTATTTACTTTGTAGTTGGGGAAAACAAGCATGGAAAAATGATGAAAATCTGACATGAGCTGATAACCTGGACGGTGCAATAGTGGATTTGTAAGCCTATATAAAGGGGTTGAAGTCTCATGTTAAAGGGTTGGCTAATATTATATCTCACACTTTTAGAGAAACTGAGAGTTAAAAGGGTTAGTGATAAAGAGAGAAAGCAGGTCAGCACCCAACCACTTGTGAGAATTATAACGGGCTAGTTGTAAAATCTTTGTATGTTTATTTCCCCACATTTAGCTTGGCCGGACTTAACCCTGAATAAGTAATAAAATACACCCCTTTCTCCCGTGGATGTAGGTTGGAGCCACTCTCTGCCGAACCACGTAAACTCTATGTTTTTTGTCTGCTTGCTAAATTTACTTTTGGTTCCTTACTAACCAAATAAATTCACAACCAATAGAGGTTTATTCGAGGAGTTAATTTCCTATATTGTCCTTCGAATGAGATACAGCCGTCAATAATTTCTACGCTCAAATTTTTCTTACCACTTGTAATATCCCGAGTTTTTCGTAACAATACCAGAAGATTTCCGAATTAAAGTTAAGGATTTGGAACGGGATGGTAATAAAAAATCAGAGTTTATGTGTTGGGAAATAGGTTGGAATATTTTAAGGTGAAGATTCGTCGCGTTGGAAAATACGTGGTTTCGAGAACCGGTTACGCGAGTTCTGATTTTATCGTTATACGCATAAAGTTTCTTGTATTGGCTATAAAGATAGCAAATGAACTCCGATTAAGCTAATTTTTTAACCATCAGATTCGTTTTTCTGAGATGAACAACTTTCGTGTTCAATACTTTCCGAAATTTACATCAGACGGGCTTCAAATGTGCAAAATTTCTAGAACGTTCCATGGTATGGACCTGACTGCAATTTCACAGGGCCTGAACGTAAATTTCAGAAACTTTCTTATAAATACACATAGTTTCTACTTATTGCGTAATTGGCAAACATTACAAATCTCCCAATTCACCCCATTTTCCCCCAAACTCGATGCCTTGCGTCGTGAGGCTCATCGGCCACTACCGGTCGGCCGACGGACGGCCCAGGGAGTTGCGTCCAGTCCACTCGCACCTGAATCTGGCTGGAGACAGCCCTGAAACCACTGGAGATGGTGAGAAAGGGAAGAAGATGCGAGCGAGATGGGTTTCTCGATCCGGGCTCGTCGCTTCGTTTCACGACCCGAGCCGCCCGCCAAATCAAAGCTCTCGAAGAGTACTACCAGTTGGCGGTGATGGGTTTTCCATTCCGTGCCCGGTTGCACTCAAAATGAGGAAGGAAGGTTTGGATGAATAGTGACCCATGATTAACAGTAACTCCGATCAGAATTTCATCGATTCCAGTGCATTCGTGAGATTGTTTGGAGTCCGTATATAGCCTCGAAATCTCGGTAAGACTTCCCGGTAAAATTCCGCAAATTTCAAGTTTATAGTTAAATGTTTGGATTTATCCAATATATTTGTAGAGTCTAGTATTGATATAAATTGAATTATTTGAGTGTTAGTATATTGAATATTAAAATTTGGTAGAATCCGAGTGAAAACGGAATGAGTTTGATCGATCATATGGCATGAATTAGTTTGTAATGATATTTTTAGAGTAATAGACTTGAAATCATTGAAATCAAACTTCATTTGGTTGTCCCAGAAAGATCACGAATTTTATCGCAGTTAAGTTAAGAATCTTGTAAAGTTACAATTCTGACGGCGTTTCGCCATTTGTTTTGACAGATGTGACTAGGACCTAGATTACTCGCGAAGCCAGCTAAGTAACTCATGCGATGAGAGTTTAATGAGTACTTTCATGTTTGAATATACATATACATTTGTGTATAGATGATTGATATGTTAGGTTAAATAGAAGATAGTTAAGAAGTAGTTTGAAAAGGAGATCAAGGTTATGTGTAGTTACGCGAAACGACCATCGCAGGTATGGATTTTGTTATTATCATGATATGATATGAGGTTTAATGATATTAATGTATGTATATATGAATTGATGTGTTTGAAGTGAAATGTTTGATAAGCTTAATGTCTATATATATATATATATATATGAATGTACGTAAAGGTATGAATCTATAACGATATGAATTATGTATGTTCATTTGGTAAAGATATTATATCAAATGTTCCTAGATAGAGATTCTGAATGAATATGTTTAATCGATAAAGGAAAAGCTATGAGGATTATTAAAGGTATGACATTTGAATTTGGTAACAAGAGGTATATTCACATGTTTGAAATATATGTTTGTATGTGAGTGTTTGAGTCGTGTTTTGGAATGTTTGTTATGGATATGCTTGTAAATGAGAAGTCGTGCGATGAGTTTGGTGTGCCGTGATATGTATGTATTGTTATATTGTGTGTCTTGTGATGTATTGGTTGTTAAATGTGCTTTGTGGTTGGTTGTATGATGATTGTGTGTCTGACTGTGTGTATGTATGCGTATGATGGAACTCGTAGATTATATGCATAATGAATGCTTATGTGAAATGAATAAATGAATGAATTTGGAAACTAATGTGAGCATTAGATGTTATAAAGCGCATTTGTTAAGCTATACTGGCATGTACGTATATGTATATAAAGTTTGGAATTATTTTTGGCATGAATGTAAGAGAGGTGTGCTACGGTATGTGTAAATGCATATGAATCTTGATTGTTAAGCCATTGTGAGATTATTGTAATTAAAAAAAAATTGAAGAAAGTTTATTTAACATATCGATTTGATGATATTTCAAAGTTAGATAATTGTGATAAAAGTATAGATGTATACGAGTTTTGCTTTGTATGCTTTGGGTGTTACATATATTGATATGAAGATTTTATATGAGTTAAGAATAAAGAATAATAACAAGTTAATAGATTCGAATTTGTAATAATTTAGTAAATCTGATAAACTGTTGAAATATTTGACTTGTTTGTTGTAATACTAGCATGAGTACTTACTGAGTTTTTAAAACTCACACCAAACCAGTTTGCTAGTTTTACAGATTGGCTTCCAGGTGGGTCAACCATTTCAACTTTAGAAGACATGCTCGAGGCGCGGATCACCCAAGTGGCAGTCACCCTCACAAGAATTCTGGGATAAACTTTAGAAAATGTAGGACTTGGGGGTTAATATTTTATTTGTCATTCTAAGCACGTTGTTTGTAAATATTGAGTAAATGTTTTGATTTCTTATGATGTTGTGGGCATAGCCCTTGAGTGTTGATGGATGATATTGGCACGGAGCCCTTAGGTTGTGGTTTGATGAGTTTTATGTGGTCTTAAGGTCCTTTTATTGGTTTGATGTTTTTTATATTCTGTTTGATGCTGGACTGCGATCTAGGTTGTCTAGTTTTAGGGTACACATATGCCTAATTTTGGTAAATTCGGGCGGCTTATGGAGATGGCTCAATTCTGTCTCCTGCCGGTAGCATCCTGCCCTCTAGCGGGGTGTTACACCACTTAAAAGTTTTGTTTTCTAGTTCAAAATTTCTTACATTTTGTTCATTTCAGTAAAGAGTTCTTCATAATGCTTTGGAGTGTGATTGCTTTCACTTGTTTTACATATATAGCTAATAAGCTTTATTTTTTCATGTTCAAGTTTTTCCCTTTTTGATATCTCTCCATTGGATTTTTGATAAATACATTGTACAAGTTGAGAGTTATCACACCCCAAAATTTGGGTTAGTAGTAAAATATGTATTTCACCTACAGTAAAAAATCTAGACTCATAGTAATAAAATAATCATGAGCGTACCCATAGTCATTGGAATCATAATTAAGAGTAAATTGGGAAAGTAATGTGAAAATTTTATAAATAACTCAAAATCACATATCATTATCATTATACAAAAGTATGTAACATCCCGCCTAAGCCAGGATGATACCGATATGAGACAATGAAAACCTATCTCTATAAGCCTTTGAAACTGCTAAAATTTCAACATGATATTAGCTAAAAATCATGCAACCTGAAATACAGTCAAGCACCGTAGTATGACTTGTAATGAACTTCAAATATACATGAGGAAATCGGGTCCATACTCAAGACACATCAAATGCTCCTCATCAATACTTAGGGGCTTTGTGCCCATAATTATACGTATAAATCAAAACTTATATTTACATACACACAACAACGTGCTCAGTACGAATCAAACATGAACATAAATAACTTAGTTTCTAGACTTCTATGATATTTCTCAGGACTCTGAAGTGGATGAGTGCAACTTGTGTGGTATGACGTCTCGAGCATAACATTCCAAAAGCTTGAATGGTTGACCGACTTGGTTGCAACCTGCAAAACTAGCAAATTATTTTGGTGTGAGTTATAAAACTTAGTAAGTAACCTCACTCATACCATAAATGAAAAAAGAAAATAGAGTAAGAGTATAATAGCATATATCTAAATCATAAGGTAAAAACTTCCAAAACATGCTTACATATATCATATATCGACATATACCATATAGTTTATGCATACAATGCTCGTATGAAACTCAATACCTATTTTAGAATAGGTATGAGATAAATATTTTTCGAACGGATTCCCTAACTAGAATGCTATGACAATACTAACTCATCAACCAAATTGTCCACACACATATTACAAACTTAAGTTATGTACAATTAATCTCATCCATAATTAGAAACATAAAATATAAGGTCTCAATTTCACCAATCATTTGAAAATACATCATAAAAACTCATATGTTGTAAATGAAATCAAACTTTGAAACCAATATTATCATAAAACTATACATTTATATAACTCGTCATAAAACTGAATCTCTGTTAAACTCATCATCTTAGACAAACATCATCTAAATGAAAACATATATGTAAGATAATTTCTATAAAATAATATCTCTGCGTTCAGGAACTAACTCAACTGGATGAATAAATCTTTGAGATAAGGAGTTCTGACTCATCAGTCATGCTCAATATCTTTATTATGAGATAGGGAATTCAGCCCTATCGTTACTCTGAGATAGGAGTTTCAGTCATATCCTTACTCTGAGATAGGATTTTCGGCCATATCTTTATTAGTACATATTCACATGTTATTTAAATTCATCAGATATAATTTTCGGCGATATCTTTATTAGTACATATTCACATGTTATTTAAATTCATCTGTTCTAGGTATAGACTTTGTAAATCATACTTATTAAAATCATCAATATGGTCTTGAACTTCAAACTCATAAAATCATAAAAGTAAAAAAAAAAACATCTTGACTTATCAAAAACATCTCATAACATTTCTCAAGCCCAAAGAAATCTCAAAAATATCCAAATCATCTCAAATCATGTCTCAAATACTCAAGAAAATCCATCAAACATTGACAACTAGCTCGTAAATTATGACACAACAAACCTGTATCTCGTACTGTTCTGAAAACGATTATATCAGTCTATCTATATACACACACATATATACACACACACATATAGATCTCTTTAGAAACATATAACAACTAATACATCAGGTATTCATCGCGTGTAATACGTACCGGGCTATGCGAATACTCTTGATCCTAGTCAAATCTGTCAAAACAAATGGTGAAACGCGGTTAGAATCAATATTACGTGGAATTCCCTACTTAACTATAACAAACTTTTGGACTTTTTCAGGACACCCAAATCAAGTATGATTCCAATGATTTCAGTTTCATTACTCTTAAAACATCTTACACTACAAATCCATAATATCAATTCATTTTCTGCCATAAAACAAAAAAATCCTCCAGAAAGTCTGAAAACATTACGAATGAATCCAGAACCTTTCAGATCTTTCTTTTTTCTCCCAAAATAATTCTAATGCTCTTAATACATCATTATCCACTGTTTTATATCAACCATTTAGCTCAAATTCTCAATTTACGTGCTTACGGAAAATCTTTCGAAAAAATTTTCGAAAATACTATGGAATGATCCTAAACCCTCCGGACCTTTCCAGCATCACTTTAATATCATTATATCATCATAGCTAACCCATATATATCATTAAGTGTATATGGGCATCAAAATACACAAAATTAGAATCTACCAGAAACTTGCATAAACTACATGATTGATCTAATCCGTTCCAGTTTCACTTGGATTCTACCAATAGCACAAATTCATTACATTCATGCTCAATTAACTTAATTTATATCAATACACTACTCTACGAATCTACTAAAAGCATCCAAACATTTTATAAATTACGTCAAAATAACGGATTTTTACTGGGAGGTCTTACCAAAACGGCCACAAATGCATATGAATCGATGAAATTCAAATTAGAACACCGGAGCACGTTGGTATCAATATTCACCATTCGTTCCTCTATCATTTTACAAGAAACCGAGCGTTGATCGACAAAAATGTCACTGCATCCTACATTCTACGAGCTTCGATTTGGTAGGAGGATCGACATATGGATCGAAGCGACGATCCAGGATTGAAACACCAATGTCATTATGCAATTTCTGAGAAGTTTTAGGTATTTGTAATAAATTTTCTAAAAATTACAAAACAAGCCCACTAAATTGCAAGTAGTTCCTTAAGATTGTACTGTCTTAGAAATTTATATTTTTGAGGCCCTTCCGATGTAAATTTCAAAAAATGGTCAACATAAAAGTTGTTCGTCTTTGAAAAATATTTTCAAACAGATTAAAAATAAGCTCAATCAGAGTTCGTTTGCTATTTCTATATCCAAAATAACAAAATCAACCATATAAAAATGTCTAAAAATACACGTTATTGATCATTTCGAATTACGTGATTTCCAAAGCTTTAAAACACCAATTCAAGACATTCCAATATATTTTTTAATGCTAAACTCTCATTCTCCAATTGAATTTTGTTCCGAGACCTAAACTTTGATATGAGAATCTTCTAAAGTTGTTCTGAAAATTCAAGATATTACAAAGTACAACTACGAAAAGTAATCATGCAAACCTATTATTGGGTGATATTCAAAACTTACTACTAAACTGAAATTTCTCTGTAATGATGATGCGTCGATACGCATCCAAAACAAAAAATTCAACAGATTAAAAATAAGCTCAATCGGAGTTCGTTTGCTATTTCTATAACCAAAACAAAAAAACCACCATATAAAATGTCTAAAAATACACGTTACTGATCCTTTCAAATTACGTGATTTCCAAAACTTTGAAACACCAATTCAAGACATTCCAATATATTTTTCATTACTCAAACACTCATTATCCAATTTCATTCCGTTCTGAGACCTAAACTTTGATCCGAGAACCTTCTAAAGTTGTTCTGAAAATTCAGGATATTATAAAGTACAACTACGAAACATAATCATGCAAACTTATTATTGTGTGAGATTCAGAACTATCTGCAGAGGAAGTAAGGGGTGAGCATTTGGGGAAATATTCATCGGAATTTGATAACATGTTTCAAAATATTTATGCTTTTCAAAATATTGTTACATGTTAGTCTATCAAAATATAATTCAAAATACATCTTGAATCTTATTCTGAAAATAAGAAAATCCATCAAAATGATCTATAATCCATATGATCACAAAATATCATAAATCATATAAATCATAAAACAACAAAATCACATACAAGCACATAATCATATGTCACAATACATATCATAAGTCTTACTCTTCCATAATAAGCTAGATTACTCTGACAACCCATATCGTCATATGTAACAAATCAGGACACTTTACGGACTTCCAGTGATGATAGCTTGCCACTTTGTCCATAACAGATTTATAGTTGTTATACCGAAAGTGTCTTATCCACTACTCTCTACGACTCTTGCGGATGTTTGACATCATATCCAACGAAGGCTTATAAGACCTTCAAACAACCCTAAATAAGATTTATGAGCCATAACTCATGGTGATCTTGCCAGAAAATTTAACTCTTGTGTGGTTAAACATACATGACATTTTATGAACTCTTGCCAAGGTTAGTCTTATCACACTATCAATATCACAGTTTATGGATTTTCATCCAGAGTAATCCCGCCACACTATCTACATAAGAATTTATGATCGCTACACAAGATATTACGATCGCGCGGCCAATGGAAGCTCATTATACCACCTTTAGACATTAGCGGGGTTACCGATAGCCTTCAAGTATGAAGAATCAATATGAAAAGGATGAAACTGTATTAGTTAAGCATTGAAAGTAGCAAAACACGTCCTGAGATGTCCTAAGGAGTGGCCACAGAACATGGTGGACTGGCCGGACATTTTCCGTTATCAATAATATCCGACCGAATGTAAAATCTACAAGGCCGAATATTCAACGATTTTCTGACTAGAAGGACATTTTCTATTATTAGTAATGTTCGATCGGATATAAAATCTACTAGGTCGGATATTCGACAAACATCTATCCAAACATAAATTAAGGGTTACGTAGTGAAAAAAAATCCAGAAATAACACAAATGGGAGAAGAGAAAATGGAGCTTACCAACTAGATGTGGGAGCAAACATGGTCTCCCAGAGACAAGAGAGTAGGGATGGTGTCCTCGTATTTGAGGTCGTATACGTTTTGACGGTCGAAAGCGCATTCTAGCAAGGAGACGAACGAAAAATATGGGTCTTCAAGCACACAGTCAGGTTCTAGATGTCCTAACCAAGACATTATCAGTGATGGTACCCAGAAAATAACGAAGGAAGTTCACCGGAGGAAGCTCGGGTGTGATGAAATAGTCGGACGAAAGTTTTTTTTCAAAAGAAGAATTTGATGAAAAATGAGGGGAGAACTACCTTTTTCATATCATGACGAATGTCTGACTGGACATGTCCTAGAAAAATATATGGCTGGACAAATTTGGGAATATTAGGCCTGACATATTTTAGAATATTCGGCCAGAAGTGTCTTGTAAAAGGGTGGAATGCAGCTTTAATGTTAGGGTAATGGATTGTGTGTTGAGCAACCGAAGTGGATCAATGAAGAATTTGAAGAGATGAAGATCTTTGTTAGCTAAACATCAGATAACTCCGAGAATGAGGATAAAAAGTAGACAACTCCAGGAACGAAGTACAGTCTCGACAATAAGAATAAAAAATAGACGGCTATGAGAATATTTGCAAACCTCATAAATGAGGTTGAAGAGTCACAGACAACTCCGGGAATGGAGTAGAGCCTCGAGAATGAGGACAAAATAGCAGACGGCTCCGGAAATGGGGTGTAAACTTCGGGAGTGAGGTTGAAGTTTCAAAAACAACTCTAGGAAGGGAATAGAGCCTCAGGAATAATGACACAACAACAAACTACTTTAGGAATAGGGTGCAAACTTCGGGAATGAGGTCGAAGTGTCTCATAAAACTATGGGAATGGAGTAGAGCCTTGGGAATGAGGAAAAAATAATAGACGACTCTGAGAATAGGGTGCAGACTTCGGGAATGGGATTGAAGCTTCACAGAAAACTCCATGAATGAAGTCGACTTTTGGAAATGGGGATTAGAGATCGAAGCATCTCACAATCAGGATCTAAACATCTCAGAAGCATCGTGAGACTTAAGGGTCCATCAATCCTCACAAAATATCTCACAATTGGTATCAAAGCATCTCACCACCCAAAGCATCAGTGGGCTGGAGGGCCCATAAATCAACCAATAAACTTCTACAAGGCTAGGAAAGTCCAGCGACACCTAAAAAACTAGGTAAGTAAAAATGCATGCACGACTTTGATAAACTTATCATTTTCACTCACTAAACATGTTGGGGCGGATGTGGGACCCATATAGTCGGATCGGTACCCCACACAGTAGAAGTGGGTCTAACCTATTGATATCAAGCATGGGTGTAATTTTAAATAATGTAATGGAATAATATATTCTATTACGAATGTATAGGAAAAAACCGGGACATAAACATAGTTCGGAAACTCAAAAATAGGAGAAAATAAAATTCGGTGCATGAGTGCGCTACAAAGCGCACGCACTGTAGCGCTTAGACCAAATTCATTATAATTTTTTTTGATGCTTTTTTAAGGATAAAAGTATCAGCTCTCTGGAAATTTTCCAAAGATCTGATACAAGTAGGGTATTTTACCCTATTTGTTTCTAATCTCCCCTAAACACTTTCAAACACCCAAAGCTTGAATGACATATATTGTTATTTTAATAATTTGTATATGTTTTATTTTGATTTTTGAAATTAAAAGAAGTGTATTAGATACACTTAACATATAACAACCAAAAACAACTCTCTCTCTTCACTTTCTCTTCCTCTCTCTCACGCCCACAAAGGGCAGTTTTTTCTTTCCTCTGTTTTCTGGTTTCACCGAAAATGGCAATGAGAAGATAAGGGATTTTTGTGGCAAAAATCAAGAGTGCTAGCACACATTTGGAGACATACAAAGGTGATAGGGAAACCTACTTGTGAGCATGGAATCACCATCATCAAAAGCTTGGAGCTTGGAGCAATAATAGAGGACCATGGCCGAAATTTTGAGGACTTCAAAACAGCCCACTGCCGAGCCACTCTAGGAGGGAGCTTGAAGTTTTTGTTGTCCACGGCATCGCTCAACCGCTCGATGTAAGTATTCTGCAACTTCCTTGTGTATTCGCACTTATGTTTCTATGCTTTATTCGATCCTCGGGACTTAGAGATTTCCCAACAACCAACATTCGAGTTTGTGGGCTTAGGTTTCCACTTTTTATTAGAACCAACTATTTATTGTACATCAATTATTGGGAGTGAAAAATCTTATTTATGACACTGATGAATAGACAAAATTCTAATAAAGATAGATGGAGCCTCAATTTTACAGCAACACCAGAAGGTATTATTATTTTTTTTTTCAGTCAGAAAATGGAGATCTTACTAGTATTTGGTCTTTGGAATGGACGAGTCTAGAGCATGCTAAGGATTGGTATAACCACTATGCGAGAGTAGTTGGGTTTAGCACTCGTAACAAGGTTGCACTTATATCTGTGGTACAAAAGAGTGGAAGATTAGGACTTGGGTGTGCAGCAAGGAAGGGCAAAGGAAAGAAATAAGTTTGGAGGTGCAAAGGGAACGAGCACATACAAAATGTGGATATGAACCTGTATTTTCCATTCAACGACAATCGAACGAGAAATGGTGGACATGGAATTGGAATCCACGTCATGCTCATCCTTTGATTACGCCATCTAAAGTACATTTTCTTAAATCACATCGGTAAATTAATGAGTTCCACCAAATAGTGTGTGGTGATACAGACAATGCAGGCATCCGCCGAGACTAGCCCATGAGTTGATGGCAATTCAAGCTGGAGGTAAAAAGCACTGAGGTTTACTCATAAAGACTTAAAGAATTATCTCCATCGTCGAAGGAATGAATATGGGTGCTGATGCGCTCCAAGTGGTTTTAAATTATTTTGGGGGTAATGAATACAATAACTCTAAGTTTTTCTTTAAGGTGCAAGTAAATGAAAGTCAAACTCATTGAAAATATCTTTTGGGCTGATCATGTCATGCAGAATGATTATGAAATTTTTGGGGACTTCGTATCATTTGACACCACATATAGAACTAATAAGGAAAATATGCCATTGGGTGTATTTATTGGAGTGAATCATCATGGGGAGCAGATAATGTTTGGGGCATGCTTATTATATAGTGAGACAACTGCTTCATTTGAATGGGTTTTTCAAACTTTTCTACAATGTATGAACGGGAAGGCTCCAAAATCCTTATTTACTGATCAAGATCCTGCCATGCTTGCAGCAATTCCCCTTATATTACCCGACACAAAACACTATCTTTGTGCTTGGCATATCGACCAAAATGAAATGAAACACCTTGGTTCTTTATTTGGCAACAAAGAGTTTAAGTCTGTTTGGTATGAACTTTTGTATAATGGAGATATCTTAGACTTTGACAAAGCTTGGTCCAAGATCATTGTTGATCATGATCTACATCATAATGAATGGTTGCAATGGATTTATAATAGACGAAATGTGGGCCCCAGTATTTGTTAGAGAGACTTTTTGTGCATGGAAACAAACAACACAATTGAGTGAAAGTTTTAATTCGAGGTTACGTACTTATTTAAAATCAAATATGGACCTGGGAAGATTTTTCAAGCAGTTTCATAGGGCGGTAGACTTCTTGCGGAATAATGAATTAGAGTCGAATTTTCAAATGCTAAATGAGTTGTCAGGCAAAGGGCATGGAGATCCACTGGCAATCATGCATCAACTATATACACTCCCAAGATTTTTAAGGTTTTTCAAAAGGAGGTAATACAAGTGGAATGAGTTAAACTTGATTCGAAAAACATCTCTGAAGAACTTGAGGTGTATGTAGTACCAACTGTGAGGATTCACATGATTGCAGTAAAGCCAATAACCATGTTGTTACTGGCAAGCTGGGGTTTTACAATTACAGTTGCAAGAAATTCACTTTTGCAGGAATAATATGTTGTCACATAATCTTTGTGATGAAACGTACAGGTACATGATTGGTTTTACGTTTACCGGATGAGTATATTATACCGCAATGGATGAGAAATGCACGGAGAAGTATTACCTCGTCAACTATATTGATAGTCGATTCAGAGATAGAGGGGCCTATTAGATATCGAAGACATACAAATAGTTTTGCTTGTGCCATTTCTAAATATGTTTCTAATCCGAATACATGGGACACCATTGAGCATAGCTTGGTCACACTAAATAATGCTCTAGAGAAGTTCTCAGTTGTAGGACCCAATGACGTGGATAAGTTGAGCAAGTTCGCAAATATCTCGAATGTGTTACATGTTCATGGGCAAGATGTTGTGGTGAAAGGGTTAAGGAAAAAAGAATCAAGATTTAAAGGCAACAAATGCCTTAAATCTTGTCTTGAATTAAGAAAACAAACAAGATCATTTCGAAATCAATCATTGTCTCAACCAGTTGTTCGTCGGCAACTTGCATTAGAAGACGTGGAAGATGACGATGAAGATGATTTGGAGGGCTCGAGATTTAGAGCATTGGGAGACTTGATGGGGGATAGTTCAAGCAATCCACATTAGTTTCTATAATTAGTTCAATAGTCTTTTTATTTTTTATTTTTGTTTTGGTTTTTTTTGTTTTTTGTGCAAGTCTTTGGCTCTATGTTGATACAAAAGTCTCTAATGTGACATGTGAAAATGTATCCTTGTGGAGTTTCTTCTAAAACTTAAGCTGTAATTAAAGTGAATTATGTTTTTCTTATAGTGATTTGAGCTCAATTTTTAATTGATGCAATATATTGTGAATTATGTTGGAGCACGCAACTACAAGTCATTTCTTCTCTTCTTAGTTAGGTCTCATTTTCCTTGGTATTTAGTGTTTACGGAAATAGGAAATATATAACACGAAATAAGAAATATGTCTGGCTTTGTAAATGTGTATATGATAAGTGAGTGGATGTGGCAGTGGCTGTAACTTTTTCTGTTGTTTTATCACTTGTATGATGCAAAGCTGTATACGTTTCTGGAGATAACAATGGACATTCTGGTGTTGTTGTCTAGTTTTATCAAGATCTTTAGCAAAGCAAAGACTTATTCTTCCTCTCTTGTACATCATATTTCTGGCTTTTGGTAATTGTTTTTTGCAAATAAATTATTTTTGACTCACTTTATTAGTTCTCAACAATTGTTTCTTTGTTTCTTACAATATCTAATCATTTATTGTAATTGATGTACAAGGCAAATTTGACAAGAATTCTCAACCCCAATTAACCTCACAAAATCAAACCTGTAATTGTAATCACACAATTGAATCTGTAAATGTAATTACAAAATTCCCAAGAATTGATGTACAATAAATAGTTGGTTCTAATAAAAAGTGGAAACCTAAGCCCACAAACTCAAATGTTGCTCAAGTGTCTGCAATAGCTGTTACATCTGCCCCTTCTCAGAATCTGTCTAGTTCTTTTGATACAGAGGAAGCAACATCAAAATTGCAGAAGAAGCTTGGGGAATTACATCTTCCACAATGTCAACGTGTTATAATTCCAAATCATATCCATGTCCCTGAATCTGAATCTGAAAGAAACAAAAGGAGTTTCAGAACTTCAAATTATATCAAACTAGTAACATCCAAAACAACAATCAACCAACGAACCAACAGAGTCAGGAACCAACAACCAACGATCCAGCACCTACCAGAACATCAACATCCAAACCCAAAACAAACACACATCCCACCTACCAGAAACCAACCATCGAACCAGTAGCAACCAATTGATGCATAATCCCCCAATTTCTGACTCATTTTACTTATTTATCTACCTATTCATACTTCTTTATCACAAAATTAAAAGCATGCCTCAACAACTCCTTCTCTTCTCAAGACCAAGAAAACAACCCAGATCAAATAATACACCACAAATGATGATTTTGTGCCAAAACCATTGGTTTATACGGGTGTTTGAGAAAATTTTGGGCTGGTGATTGAGAAATGGGAAGTCTGAGAAAAGGAAGTCTGAGAAGTTTGAGAAAATGATTATTAAATGGGAAGGCTGATGTTTCACAAATGGGCAGTGTTACAATAAATGAGTTTTAATTTTGGCTTGTAATTTGGTTTGGCTTTTGGCTAAGCCATTGTTCAAATTCATTAATGAGTTGTTAATGTAATAGCCATTAGATTAATTTTATAATGTGTGGCTAAATCTTAGTCATTGAAAGGAGATAAATAAGATAAAGGCAAAAAGGATGATAGCCCAACCCAAGTTACACATGTATAACTCACACTCTGGCTCGGTTCTTTGGCTCTTCGACTGAAACGACGTTGTGAACAGCGCCATGTCAGTGGGGTGATGAAGGAGGAAGCGATGGTTGATATGACGACGCTGGAGGTCTTGAAATAGGGAAATTAAACTAAGGAATGCAGGAGGGGAAAAAATGTGTTGACGAGGGAAATGAAACTTTTGATGACAGATTTTGTTTTTTTTCGGTTTGTTGAATCAAAACGGTGCCATTTAATCAGTTTTTTTTTTATAGTAATTTGATTTTTAACTAAGGTTAGTTTGATAATTAAAATAAAAAAATGTGATTTAATGGTATTTCTTTAAAGATATATACTTAAATAAAATAGGTCACAAGTTCAAATCATATATATATATTTAATGATAATATAGTTGTAGGACACAGAACTGAGCGACGCTGTCCTAGGCTCGCGCCTAGTTGGGAGCACGGAATAACTCGCGGGGAACTAAACCGGAGATATAACATGGATTCCCCACCCGGTGTGAACCGGGACAAAGATTTAAGGCCGCACTCACCCCTCGCAAGGGAAGACCTCAAATCGTTGGGTTCGGAATGGTCCCTTACTTATGTCACTTGTGATGGTATGATTTTTGCAATAAACTAACCGAATCTATTCAATATTCATGCTCAAGGGTAACCTAGATCTAATATGCATTCTTAAAAGTAACTTCTAATCTTGTTTGCATGCTTGGAAAGTAAGTCGTTAAACGGTAAACACACAATATAACACAACGAGCATGTCGAACCATTCAATTGAAATAAACAAATAACTTTATGAATACGAACATAAACTAAACAACCTATCATGCATAAAAAATAACATTATCATGTTTGACAATAAATAATAAACTAGACTAAATCATGCTTAAATTTAATAAATAAAACAACCTAGAAACTATAACATGCTCAAATACAAGTTTGGATGGAACGAAACATATGTCTCTTAACTAGTACGTGGCGTTGTATCCCGAGTGCAGACCGCACTACCGTCCATTCGGATTCGGCTACGGAATTTACGTCCAGGTTTCCATCTTATATACCACAAAAGGGAACACACGTTCCGCCCATCCAACAATCACATCATGCCTCAAACGACTCTCATGCAATAATCTTTTAAAAATAACTAAAATGAACGAAAGATGATAAATAAAAGGGTGCCCTCAGGTCAACCTCTTTTGTCGTCTCACGAAAGGGCGTTACACGACCGTTGGAAGGGTGGATGATCTGCGACTCTTCCGGTTCACTAACTCAACGTCTTTCTTCGCTGTTTTGCTGTTCGGACTGCTGTTTTCACTCCGTTTCACTGCTGTTTTAAGGGTACTTTTGGTCAATGTTTTGAGTTAATTTGGGGTTAGGAAGGCTGCGATTTTTGGTGATCTCTTGGGGGAAATTTTGGACAGTTTAGGGGCGAATTTTGGGGTGATATGCGGCAGTTCAGGGAGTATTTATGGAGGCTGATATGCGGTAGTGCAAAAGGGAGAGTTAGCTAGGGTTCCTTACTGTTTTGTGTGGCGTGAGTCATGAGGAGCTGTGATGGGTTCTGTTTGTTGTCTTTGTTCGTGAAGGAGTCTGTGAGAGAGTGAGTGGGCGTGAGGATTAGGGTTCGTAAGAGATCTTAGGGCATGAGGGGTTTCTGGTTTTGAGGGGGCTGGTTATGGTTGTTTGTATGTGATGGTAGTTTTGCCGAGTAGATGTTGAGGAGTTGTTTGCGTGCGTGAAGGCCGTGTGTATGAAGGTTTGCCGGCAGTGGTTTGTTAAGGGTTATTCGCTTTATGGCATGATGGTCTGTGTACGTGCATGGATAGAAAGCAGTTTCGGTGAAGGCAATTGTGGGCGTGAAGGTAAGGGCAGGCTGGATGGGTCTTTGCTTTGAGTGAGGCTAGGGTTAGTGGCTGGTTTTGTGTGCGTGAAGGTGGCAAGCGTGAAGGCTATGTGACTGTTTGCATGGGGGCCTTTAGTGTGTGCTGTTTATGGAGGGACGTGAGCTGGGTGTGAAGGCTAGCAGTTAGGCATGAAGGGGCAAGTGGCATGAGTTAAAGGTGTTATTTGACGATGGAGAGGGGCTTGGTGTCAATATGGTTAAGGATGAATGGTCTAGGGTTTACGTGGCCATTGGCTGCCATGTTTTGTGGCTATTGAAGTTAAAGGTGCGCCGATTGTGTTTCCTTTTATTGTTTGAAGACGCTGAAGTGAAAGTTAGGGTTTGAGCTGCTTCACGGTTTGTTTAGTTATTGAGGGGCTGCCGAGGCGGTGAGAGCATGAGGTTGAAGATGAGTCTTATGGTTTCTGGTTTTTTGGGGCTCCTGTGAAGGCTTGTTCTGGGCTGTGTGTTGAAGGCAATTTAGGGTTTCGTTTGGGTGAGTGAGACAGTTTTTGTGTTATGCTTATATAGTAGAAGGTAGGGTTAGGGTTTGCATGGATTAAAAAAGAAATAAAATCAAGCAAAATTAGGTGTATTTAATTTGATTATTAAGGTAAGAAATATGTAATTTAGGTGGTGAATTATTTAATTTGATTTTAATTTGAAGTTATATTTTTGATTTTAATTTAGTTTAATTAGCTTTAATTTAATTCAATTGTATTTAGATTAATTTTAATTAGCTTTAATTTAATTTAATTTTAATTTGTTAATTAAATTTGGTTTGATTATTAGATTTAGTTTTAATTAAATTTCAATTTAGTTATTTAATTGGTTTTGATTTAATTAATTAGCTTTATTTGTGAATGCGTTTTAATTTATTTAATTTAAGTTTAATTTGAGACATATATTTTAAATGTTTTAATTATTTAATTTGTGAGATGTGTTTTAAATGTTTAATTATTAATTTGGATGTGTTTTAATAGGCTTGGGTCAGTGATGTATTTTAAAGCGGAGGTCAAGCGGACAATGCGAGACCGAAGCGAAAACAAGCGAGTTAACAATCACTGACAACCAACTTAAGCGAAACAAGCGATTTCCGCAAAATGCTAATTTCCAAACCTTCCAACGACCGTTTCCCGCGGCTTTCACAATCAAAGAGGTAGTGTCTCCATACGAGACTCATCATCGGGACTTATATGCAAGAATGCAGTGCCTACAGTCGCCCCCACTTTTATGGGACTTGTGCAGTGTGTGACAGTGACAATCTTATCAAAGTCTATGCAATGCATTTTTTACTTACCTGGCTCGCCAGCTGCCTCGAGCTGAGTTGATGCTGCTCCAAACTGAATTTGATGATGTGCCATTCCTGGCGTGCTAAGCCCCATACCTAGGGCGTTGCAGTAGTCCACAATTCTTCACGGTAGTCCACATACTCCACGGTAATCCAAGGTAATCCACGGTAGTCCACAACTCTTCACAATAGTCCACGGTAGTCCACATAATCCATGATAATCCTCGGTAGTCCACGGTAGTCCACAACTCTCCACGATAGTCCTCGGTAGTCCACATAATCCTCAGTAGTCCTCGGTAATCCACGGTAGTCCACGGTAATCCACATAATCCACAGTAGTCCACACAATCCTCATAATCCACAATAGTCCACGGTAGTCCACGATAGTCTACATAATCCACAATACTCCACAATAGTCCACGGTAGTCCACAACACTTCACGATAGTCCACGGTAGTCCATATAATCCACATGCCTTGCGATAGTCCACAATACTTCATGATAGTCCACGGTAGTCCACATAATCCATGGTAGTCCACGATAATTCACGGTAATCCACGGTAGTCTACACAATCCTCATAATCCATATAATCCACATGTCGTACCTGGCAAAACTGTTCTGATGATGAAGTGGGCCTCGACCCTGGGACACATCCCAATAACTACAACCGACAACGGGGGCCTCGACCCTAGGCACCTCGACCCAACACCGCTGACAATAGGGACCTCGCCCTCAATATGATGATGTAGTGGGCACCTCGACCCTGGGACGCATCCCGAAACTACAACCGACAACGGGGGCACCTCGACCCAACACCGCTGACAATAGGGACCTCGCCCTCGAATTGATAATGATGTAGTGGGCACCTCGACACTGGGCACCTCGACCCTGGGCACCTCGACCCAACACCGCTGACAATAGGGACCTCGCTCTCGAACTTATAATGATATAGTGGGCACCTCGACCCGGAACTACAACCGACAACGGGGGCACCTCGACCCAAACACCGCTGACAATAGGGACCTCGCCCTTGAACTGATAATGATTGTAGTGGGCACCTCGACCCTGGGCACCTCGACCCTGAACTACAATCGACAACGGGGGCACCTCGACCCTGGGCACCTCGACCCAACACCACTGACAATAGGGACCTCGCCCTGAATATGATGATGTAGTGGGTACCTCGACCCTGGGACGCATCCCGGAACTACAACCGAAAGCGGGGGCACCTCGACCCAACACCGCTGACAATAGGGACCTCGCCCTCAAGCTGATAATGTATTGGGCACCTCGACCCTGGGACTCATCCCGGAACTACAACCGACAATGGGGGCACCTCGACCCAATATCGCTGACAATAGGGACCTCGCCCTCAAACTGATGATGTGGGCCTTGCCCCCTGAACTAATACTGACGTAGGCCTCGCCCCCAGACTGATGTGGGCCTCGCCCCTGAACTGATACTGACGTGGGCCTCGCCCCTGAACTGATACTGACGTAGGTCGCCCCCAAACTGATGTGGGCCTCGCCCCAGACTTATATTGATGTGGGCCTCACCTCAAAACTGATACTGATGTGGGCCTCGCCCCAGACTTATACTGATGTGGGCCTCGCCCAAGACTAATACTGATGTGGGCCTCGCCCTCAACTGATACTGACGTGGGCTTCGCCCCAGACTGATACTGATATATGCCTCGCCCTCAAACTGATACTGATATAGGCCTCGCCCTCAAACTGATACTGATATGGGCCTCGCCCCCAGATGATAAATAAAAGGGTGACCTCAGGTCTAACCTCTTTTGTCGTCTCACGAAAGGGCGTTACACGACCGTTGGAAGGGTGGATGATCCGCGACTCTTCCGGCTCACTAACTCAACGTCTTTCTTCGCTATTTTGCTGTTCGGACTGCTGTTTTCACTCCGTTTCACTGTTGTTTTAAGGGTATTTTTTGGTCAATGTTTTGGGTTAATTTGGGGTTAGGAAGGCTGTGATTTTTGGTGATCTCTTGGGGGAAATTTTGGACAGTTTAGGGGCGAATTTTGGGGTGATAGGCGGCAGTTCAGGGAGTATTTATGGAGGCTGATATGCGGTAGTGCAAAAGGGAGAGTTAGCTAGGGTTCCTTACTGTTTTGTGTGGCGTGAGTCATGAGGAGCTGTGATGGGTTCTGTTTGTTATCTTTGTTCGGTGAAGGGAGTCTGTGAAAGAGTGAGTGGGCGTGAGGATTAGGGTTCGTAAGAGATCTTAGAGCATGAGGGTTTCTGGTTTTGAGGGGGGCTGGTTATGGTTGTTTGTATGTGAGGGTAGTTTTGCCGAGTAGATGTTGAGGAGTTGTTGTGCGTGCGTGAAGACCGTGTGTATGAAGGTTTGCCGGCAGTGGTTGTTAAGGGTTATTCCCTTTATGGCATGATGGTCTGTGTACGTGCATGGATAGAAAGCAGTTTGGGTGAAGGCAATTGTGGGCGTGAAGGTAAGGGCAGGCTGGATGGGTCTTTGCTTTGAGTGAGGCTAGGGTTAGTGGCTGGTTTTGTAAGTGCGTGAAGGTGGCAAGCGTGAGGGCTATGTGGCTGTTTGCATGAGGGCCTTTAGTGTGTGCTGTTTATGGAGGGACGTGAACTGGGTGGTGAAGGCTAGCAGTTAGGCATGAAGGGGCAAGTGGCATGAGTTAAAGGTGTTATTTGACGATGGAGAGGGGCTTGGTGTCAATATGGTTAAGGGATGAATGGTCTAGGGTTTACGTGGCCATTGGCTGCCATGTTTTGTGTGGCTTTGAAGTTCAAGGTGCTGCCGATTGTGTTTCCTTTTATTGTTGAAGACGCCGAAAGTTAGGGTTTGAGCTGCTTCACGGTTTGTTTAGTTATTGAGGGGCTGCCGAGGGCGGTGAGAGCATGAGGTTGAAGATGAGTCTTAGGGTTTCTGGTTTTTTGGGGCTCCTGTGAAGGCTGTTCTGGCGTGTGTTGAAGGCAATTTAGGGTTTCGTTTGGGTGAGTGAGACAGTTTTTGTGTTATGCTTATATAGTAGAAGGTAGGGTTAGGTTTGCATGGATTAAAAAAGAAATAAAATCAAGCAAAATTATGTGTATTTAATTTGATTATTTAAGGTAAAAATATGTAATTTAGGTGGTGAATTATTTAATTTGATTTTAATTTGGAAGTGATTTATTTTGATTTTAATTTTAGTTTAATTAGCTTTAATTTAATTCAATTGTATTTTAGATTAATTTTAATTAACTTTAATTTAATTTAATTTTAATTGTTTTAATTAAATTTGGTTTGATTATTAGATTTAGTTTTAATTAAATTTCAATTTAAATATTTAATTGGTTTTGATTTAATTTAATTAGCTTTAATTGTGAATGCGTTTTAATTTAATTTAATTTAAGTTTAATTTGAGACATATATTTAAATGTTTTAATTATTTAATTTGTGAGATGTGTTTTAAATGTTTTAATTATTTAATTTGGATGTGTTTTAATAGGCTTGGGTCAGTGATGTATTTTAAAGCGGAGGTCCAACAAGCGAACCCGAAGTGAAACAAGCGAGTTAAATCCGACAAAATGCTAATTTCCAACTTTACCCTTCCAACGTCCATTTCCCGCGGCTTTCACAATCAAAGAGGTAGTGTCTCCATACGAGACTCATCATCGGAACTTATATGCAAAAATGCAGTGCCTACAATAGTGTCAACGATTATTGATATTTTAAACATTAATATTATAGTGTCAGTAACCACCGAGACTTATTTACTATAACTGAAAAAGATCCAAATACTTATATTTACTCATACTTTTTGACAAATGTCATTGGCCAAGTGTCAGAGAAGCACATTTTTGGCATAATGAGTTTAGTTTGTTAATTATGTAGAGTATTTATCATTTTTTTTTAAAAAAACCAAAATTTGATTCCACTAAATTAATTTTTTTGGTTATATCATTGAACATAATTATCCGTCGTAAAATTTCAACGGAATTCCCTTTATAAATTCATGGCTAATCTTTATATATATATATATTTAATGAATAATACCATTGGTAAAATCTTGTCGGTATTTGAACAATTTGTTTGTTTTTTCCGGGTAGTATAACTAGGAAAAAAAAATAGATGAAGATAAGGGAAAAACAAACAAACAAACATGACGTGCTATGTGCAAAGTCTTTCTTTAGTTTAGTTGGGAACTCAATAAACAACTTTTAATTTTTAATATTTTATATTTCATAAGAAAAGACAAGCCAACTGCCCCGAAAAAGCAAATGCACAAAGCCAATACTGAATCAGACCCGCGCGGGTAACTTGCCTTTGTAAGGAGGAGTTCTTGTGGCTTATTTGAGAAAATGATGGAACTTGTCCACTATGAAGCCGCGCTGAATGGAAATGTCAATGAATTTCCCTTTTGTGACATTAGCAAACGGGATATGTCGGACGTATTCAACAAAGTGAGCCCCCAGGGAATTCTCTGCTTCACGTGGCTGCAAGATCAGGTCACATGGAGATTACTGAACTCATGGCCTGTTACTATCCATTTTTGATCACCATGAAAAACATAGATGAAGATACTCCACTCCATGTCGCCACTAGAGCCGACAATTTAAAGACAGCAACTATACTTGTTGACCGTGCAAAACAAATTGCCACTACGTCAGGACCAAATGCCAGTTTGGTGAAAATGATCAACAACCAGGGAAACACAGCTTTCCACGAGGCTTTGTTACCGCTGCAGGCTTTGGATCATAAAAAAGACGAGGCATCGGAATCTTTTGTAGCTCTTGCTCATTTTCTGGTCTCATCATATCCATTGGTGTCCTATTGCAAGAACAATGCAGGGAAGACTCCCTTGAGCCTAGCTGTTGAATCAGGGAATAAAGACATTCTTGATTGTCTCTTGAGGGTTCTAATTGAAGGTGGTTCAGAATATATTAATTCGTCTGAAGAAAAGTCCCCCCTTCGTATAGCTATTGAGCTACGAAATTTGGGTATTTCAAACATTCTATTCATGTTCCTCCTCCTTTCGAAATTTGTCTATTGCATACATCATTCATGTCTGTTGTGCAAACTATATTCATGATCAAAGTAGGGCACCTACCAATAATCAATAGAAAGATAGATAACTTCAATGATCCCACTTAACAAACCAATATATATATAATTTTGCATTTTGAAACTTTAGTTAATTCTATTTTTTTTACTCTAAGCATTGTGTAATTATAAACTATCCTAAAAGATAGCATAATTAGGTGGCTCTTACAGCAAAAATAAGAGATCAAGGGTTTAAATTTTAGATGCAAAAAATGTATTGATATATCTACAAATTATTTTATACAAACTAATGTAGTTTTGATTGTAGTAAGTTTATGGCCTGGCCGGGTCAGGGTATGAGCTCCCGCCGGTGTGAGCGTGGTTGCTTTGGCATCCCGTGTAGTATTACATGATTGGTTGAATAATATTAGAGAAATTAAATCTCCAAAATCCAAACTCTAAACCAATTATACCATCCCAAGAGGTTTGACTATGTAATACCTACTTTATTCTGTTTTGTTTTGAACTTCAGATTTGCTAGAATCAATAAAAATGAACAAGCCAGAGCTATTAAAGTTATGCGATGAAGAAGGAAACAATTTGCTGCATTATGCAGCATCAGAAGGCTATCTAGATGGAGTTAGTTACCTCTTAGAAATTAATACAAGTGATAGCGTACTTGCAAAGAATAAAAAAGGACTTTATCCTATTCATCTTGCATGTGAAAATGGATATTATGAAGTCATGAAGAAGTTGCTTGTGAAGTGGCCCCATCCTGCTGATTTTCTCACTAACAAAGGCCGGAACATTCTTCATATTGCTGCCAAGAGCGGGGATTTTTATATGGTTATGTGCATACTCGAAGAAATAAATACGGATGAGCTTGTTAACAAATTGGACAAGGATGGAAATATGCCTTTGCCTTTGGCTGCATTGCGTGGCCATTTTTTGCCAGTTTATGCTTTGCTGAATCACAACAAATCGAATTTGGAACTTTTGAACAATAAAGGCGTGACAGCCTACGATATTGCCACGGGACAATTTGGAAAGTCAGATATGGATCTCTCCGAAAAGGTATATGATGCAATGGCATAGTGTTGACAAAGGAAATAATGTCCCTAGAACGAAATCGCCCTAAGACGATGGAAAGAATGAAGGGAGGAAGGACGATAGAGCGAAGAACGAAGAAGAGTCGAGACGACCGAAATAGCGGTTAGGACGAAAATGCATGATGCAGTTGCTTCCACAATCGCAACTGTTGGACGGTTTTCCCTCCACAATCGAGCAGTTGAGACACGCAGCTCAACGGTTACAGGCACGATCCGGCAGCTGCAGGGAAATACTGGGACCGCCCAAGCGGTTTACAAGTTCACTATAAAAGCTCGACCCACGATCAAGCAGTTGAGACGCACAGCCCAACGGTTACAGGCACAGTCCAGCAGCTGCAGGGAGATACTGGGACCGCCCAAGCAGTTTACAAGTTTCACTATAAAAGCTCACTCAGACAG
Source organism: Zanthoxylum bungeanum (assembly GCA_019454045.1). NCBI lineage: Eukaryota > Viridiplantae > Streptophyta > Magnoliopsida > Sapindales > Rutaceae > Zanthoxylum > Zanthoxylum bungeanum. The sequence goes on along the minus strand of SKCR01001372.1, from coordinate 69,364 downwards.
AGAGAAAAGGACAATCAAATGAAGACTCAAACGAACATTTTTTTTATCTTTTAGTTTCTGTAACTTTTAGGACTGTAATTTGTGTGTTTGCGCCCCTTGGAGGCTTATTCACTTAATCAAACACCCTTTGCTGGGACTTTGTCTCAGGAGATTTGAACCTTACACGTTTCTCTTTCTTCTTCGCGCACAAAAATCGCGCAAAAAGTTTTTGGCGACCACAGTGGGAGAATTGGTGTAAATAGTGGAGATGCCTCCGAAAAGAAACGCTAAAACTGGCTCGAGCGCGGAGGAAGGGGGACTGGAGCAAACCAACCAGCCCCACGTTCCAGCCGTAGTCGGTCATTTCGAGGGTCTGACAGACGCTAGTCGATACGAACCTATAAGGGAGCTCGGACCTAACGCGGTACGCGCGTTGTTCGGTGAATTCACGCAGGATGTTGTCAAACAGGTTAGGCTTCAAAATGAACATGTCATAGACAAATTCGTATCAACTAGCAACTCACATTACGAAAACATGGCCAAACATCTAAGCTCGGTAAATGAATTAATGGCCAAATGTGTGAACGGCGGGACGGCGCTGCCGTGGATCGCGCCCCTCCCTGCACCAAGCAGTCAGGAGGCTGGCCCTAGTAATGTTCCTGCGCAAGGGGCCAACATCCCTACGGTTCTCAGGGGAGGAATAAGTCCTGGGAGCAATGACCGGCGTAAACACACACGAATAACGCAAGCGCACATATCGTTCAAGTAGTATAAAAATATCGATCACACGAGGACTTAATTCCTACTGTTGTTATTAATTATTGATACTATTTACTTACAGGTATCTAATTATAGGGAGAATGGAATTGATTGCTTTTGGTTGGTTGAATGTGAATTTGCTAATTAAAATAAAAACATACTCAAAAGAAAATACTAAGGAAAATAAAAGAAAAGACTCAAAAATATAGGGTCGTGACTCCACACAATATTATTATAAAGTTGAATTGATTCTCTTATTTATGTGTAATAAATCAGTTTGCTAACCTGGAACACGAAAATATGCAAAAGCCTCTGTCGATGGTCAGACTCAAATACCCAGTATAACCCAATTGAACCATATGTCTATGTCAACCAAATTACCTGAATTCATTAAGATTAAGTTCCAATTATGGCTACCTCCGCCCGACAGGTATATGTCTATCATGTAAGGAAATCTATTAAAGGGTTATATATCCTTAAAGAAGATCGTGGGCTATTGAATCTAAGGCTGAAACCTAAAATCCCTATGTCTAGTTCATTTTAAGTTTACCAAATCAATCTTATTGGTGATCGGACAACAAGAAGCATTAAGCTTCAGACTCAATAAACAAACTAAAGAATTACCCATAATAAAGAAAATCAATTATTAAGTGTGTGGATATTGTTTTTCATCGCTTCCCTAGAATAAAAATAAAATGTTGGGGTTAGAGGATCCACATTTAATATTTCTTATCTAGGAATCTCACTTATTATAATATATAAATTATTTTTATTCTCCTTTCTCAGGAATTAATAATGTTAAACAATTAAAACCAGCCATATAGGCGGTAATCCATTTAGTCCAACTACACCAGCCATATAGGCGGTAATTATCTATCACATAAAGACAAGCCATATAGGCGGTAAAGTAATTTATATTTAGACCGACCATATAGGCGGTAATAAAGTCTGCCATTAATTAATCCGGTTATATTATAATTTATAAATTATAATTAAGTGAGATTTACCTAGATAATTATATTAAAGGTTTCACCTTTTACCCTAGCGGTAAATTAACTACAAAACATAAAGTAAATAAATAAAAAGCTGTAATAAAAACTAAAAATAAAAATACATAATTTCAATATTACAAAACTAGATGCTTCTTATGAAATCAGGGAAAAAATCCCAAGGAAAGCACAAGAAATGAAGTGAAGAGGAGCTCAATTTATAGGCACATTCGGCTTCTGGCGTCGCGACGCCAGAACGCATCTTTGGTCCACGCGGGTTGACCACGCGCGTTCTGTCGGCAAAATCAGGAGGTGACATGTGTCACGCAACAGAGCAGCGCAATCAAGGAACGACACGTGGCAGCATATGATTGGCTGGCTTTTCGGTCCAATAAGAATCTGACACGTGGCACGCGCTTAGGATCGGTCAAATGAGAGGTCGACACGTGGCAACATGTGATTCGTTCAATATTCGGTCCAATGAGAAGGCGACACGTGGCACACGCTTACTTTGGTCCAATGAGATTTCGACACGTGGCTGACGGCGCATTTTAGCTGATCTTATGTGATGATGACAACTGGCACGGCGCACGTTAGCAAGGTCGGCGCACGTTAGCAAGTCCAATTTCTCAGATTCTGACACGTGTCCCTCGGCGTACGTTAGCATGACCGGCTCACTTTAGGCGTCGCGACGCGTAGGGTCTTGGCGTCGCGACGCTGACAAATTACAAAATTGCCCTTTTGTCATTTTTCCTCTATTTTGGCCCTAAATTGCTTCAAATGCTTCCCAAACTTTATTTATCTGCAAAACAACACAAAACATATCAAAATGTTCACAAAACCCGAAAAACTATACAAAATATTAGGTTAAATGAGTGGAAAATAGTGATATAAATATCACTTATCACACCCCCAAACCTAACATTTTGCTAGTCCTCGAGCAAAACATAGAGTAAAATAACATAAATAAATTAACTAAGCCTCTTTCGTAGGGATCACGGTTGCATTTAGCATATGCAACAAACCTTTAAACCCATAGGTGTCCCTAGTGGACGAGTTGTAGTCTCGTGAGGGTTTACAGCAATGATACCCACATATATTTTACAAAAGTAAAAAGGAAGTAAAACTAATGCACACAAAAGCAAAAAGACAAGCGAAAAGAGAATAAAGAAGTTAGTGACTAATCAGGTGAAACTTCTACTCCAAGTTACTAGTTGTTTTGTCTCTTTCTAAATTACCGAATAAGTAAATTCTCCGATTTTATTTACCATTCTCCATATACACAGCCAACAAAATATTAAACAACTCATTTTTTCCCACAACAGTCATAAGTGCAGTTGATAAGAGAGTAATATTTTTGTCCTAAAGTTTTATCAGATTTCACACCTTTTTGCAGCAATGGAATAATTTTTCTGATTTTTCTGATTTTTTCTTTGATTTTTTTTTTATTTTTTATTTATATACAATATCTTCCGTCTATGTAGCGAGCTTTGGGTCGGTGGCTCCCAAACCAGTTGGCTTTAGGGCACCAGGTATTAAGACACCCCTACGGACTTAATTACTCAGACTTCAGATATATATATTTTTGCAGCATCTTTGATCCATGTAGCGAGCTTTGGGTCAGTAACTCCCAAACCAGTTGGCTTTAGGGCACTAGGTGTTAAAACACCCTTACAGACTTAATAACTCGGATCTCAGATTTTTTTTTTTACTCCATTGCTTTTTGAGATGCTTCCTCCAATTAAACTAGAGCACTGAATATTACAAACTTTTCAATTTTAGCTCATGTCTGTATGTTTCCATGTATATTGATAATACCTGTCAACTGAGCATATGAAGATCCATTTTAGTCAGTTTTATGGAGAATTCACAAATTAAATAATTCAAAAGGAAATAAACAAAAATTAACTTGTTCCGAAATAGGTTTGAGATGCGTCTCAGGATTGGAAACTCCTTACTCAGCTATCTCTTACTAATTTCACATTTTTAGTCAAAATAAAAACGCAAAAACGCAAAATAGTTTTGTAATTTTTGAAAAATTTTCAATTTTTTTGCATTTTTTTCGAAAAATTTGGACTAAAAATAAAAACAACTCACAACTAAAAACAAGGTACTGATCAACTAATTCCCTCCCCCAAACCTAAATGAGACATTGTCCCCAATGTCTTAAACAGTGGAAGAAGAGTTTAGAAGATAATACCTGGTTAGCTGAAATTTTACAAGAAAAATTACCGATTAAGATCTATGTCCAATTTACGCTTCTTACCACGATCGCTATTTGACCATTTTTTTGTAAAAATTTCGGGAGAATCACCTCTAAAAACTCAAAATTTCCCCAAAATTCACCCTAAAACTATCACCACACAACAACCTTCGCCCCCAAAATCTACGAATTCAATCAATTTCAACACTTCCAAAGTCCAATCAATCGAATCCAACACTACCAATACCACACAAATTACCAAATTTTCTTCCAATTTTCAATGTTAATAATTTAAAATTCAGACCTGTGCTTCTTCGGTTTTGGGCTCGGCAGTGGGTGTCTCGCTGCTTGGTGGAATCAGTGAAGGTTCGGTAAAGGCTCGGCGAAGGCGACTCACGGTGGTGTTGATGCGGTTGTGGGTTGATTCGATCGCAGCAGTATGGATCTCGATTTGATGGTGGCTCGATTGAGATGGGTTTCTGGTTTCGGTTGGGACTCAGTACGGCTCGGATTGGTCACGGTGGTGAAGGTCTCGGCAAAGGCTCGGTTTTGGTTGCTGGTTTGGTTACGGTGGGAGAAATCAGTGGGTCTCGGCCGTGGGTTATATGGTTCGGCAGTGGGTGAAATCGAGGGAGATGATGGGTTAGGTTACTAGTTATGGCTCGGTGAAGAATCGGCAGTGGTGGAATTAGTCACGGTGGAGATGGTGGTGTGGCTTGTGCGTGGCTTCTCTTTGATCATGAATCTTGGCCGAAGGTTGGAAGCTCGGCCATGGGTCTCAGTTGTGGGTGGTGGTGGTTTGATGATTGAGTTTGTGTGGGTTATTTGTGAGATTTGATGAGTTTAGAAGGTTTTGGTTGATGATTTTGTGATTGGATGGTCGGATTTTAGTGGAAGATTTAGAGGAAATGGCGAAATGTTGAAGAAGGAGAGTGAGATCTGTGCGTGGTGGCTGCTGGTTTTGGACCTGTTACCGAACTCGCATCGCGATGCCAAATTGCTTCTTGCGTCGCGACGCTAGGTTTTTTTAGGGTTAGGGTTCTGTGTTTCAGGCTCTGGTGTCGCGGCGCGCAGGGTTTTCGCGCCGCGACGCAGGATTTTTTTTTTTTTTTTGGCAAAACCAAGTCTTACTACAGATAACTCCTCTGGGACGCGTCTCAAGAGCTGACTCCTTACTCGGCTGTCTCTACTGGATCAACTTTATACCTTCGTGATTTTGTCAAATTTTTATTTTGTGAAAATCCCGCTTGCACTGGCTTGCTTTGTCCTGAAAAATTCTGTTTTTATTTTTCCTGCAAAACTAACACACAAAATTAAAAAGTTCACACAAAATATGAAAACAAAAATTACAACAAATTGCATGGGATGCCTCCCTGCTAGCGCTAAATTTTTCGTCTTCAGCCAGACGTGACTGAAATCCATCTGTCAAGGAGGTTCCAGCGTCGTTTTGGATGTCCGATTAAAGACAATCCCATGAGCGTTGCTTTTGAAGGGTCTCTTCCAACGGTAAATAGGCAAACAGACTTTTGTCCCTTTCAGTGCTCGTGCCACCTCTTAAACATTGTCGCTCCAATGGTTCCTGAAAAGAAAGAAATAAAATCAAGAGGTCTTGTATGGTGTTTGACCTTGAATGGAAGTTCCATTCTATCAAGCTTCGGGTGATATCTTTGATCAGTACTCCCAAAACAGTGATGTTTCGCCTGAATGCTCTGGATCTTCAAAAAGGTCAGACATTTGCTCCTCTATTTGCTCTGCTTCTTGCTCCACCTTTTCTTCACCGATGTATTTGAAAATTTCCGCATTTAGCTCTTCATCTGTCATCTGTGAAATGCATGCTTCAAAATTGTCAACCTGAGGACGTAAAGAAATGTCAGATTTTAGGTCTTCATCCTCTGATATGGGTGAAATGATTGGCTCAGATAGATCTTCTTCAAATATTTGTGCAATGAAATCTCCAAGATCTTCATTTTGAGGATACATAACTCCATCCTCATTTGTTGATGCAGTTGGTACTAACAACTCAGTTTCATCCTCGTCAGAATCTGAATAATAAAAGTCAAATCGAGACTTTACCGGTTCGGGTTCCTGAACTGATACCTCTGATTCTTGATTCTGCTCAACCTCCTCCTCTGTTGAAGTGTCATTGTGAAATGATTGGTACTCGAAGGCTTCATCGGTGTCATCTGAAATTGGTTCTTGAGGTATATAGTTCTGGTTTTCTGTTAATTGTCTCGTTTGTTCTGTCAGTCTCTGAATGCATTCTGACTGTCTCTGAATACTTTCGAATTGCTTCTGGCATGTTTCAAGCATTGTATCCAACTCTTCATCTCGTTTCTTGAACCAATCTTTGAGCATGTCAATCATCTGATCTTCTTCTGATGGTTCTGATTGTTGATGAAGATCGTAGGTAGATGGTGGATAAGATGGAAAATATGATGGTTCTTCGTACCTTGAATGATTCTGATAATTCTGCCACTCTGAAAAGTATATGCATTGATCGCTCGAGTGGTTACCATCACAAATTACACATCTCCCCATTTCGTTCTGATGAGCAAATGTAGTATTGCTTGATTCTGACATCCAGTGATAATTGTTAGGTTGAACAAGAGGCCTCAGAAAACCATATTGTTGCTCCCAGATTTGGGGTGTATCTTCTAGTAAAGCTTGTGATCTCTCAATCTCCCAATAATGTTCCATTTTTCAATCACCTGAAAGCAAAAGAAAGAAATAAAAATTACAGATAAAAATAAAGAAAATTAGATACAAGTAAATTAGATAGCTTCAAAATTAATAACTCAAGAAAAATAAGTCCCCGGCAACGGCGCCAAAAACTTGACCAGCGTAAACACACACGTATAATGCAAGCGCACGTATCGTTCAAGTAGTATAAAAATACCGATCCCACGATGACTTAATTCCTACTGTTGTTATTAATTATTGATACTATTTACTTACAGGTGTCTAATTATATGGAGAAGGGAATTGATTGATTTTGGTTGGTTGAATGTGGATTTGCTAATTAAAATAAAAACAACTCAAAAGAAAATACTAAGGATATAAAGAAAAGACTCAAACATCTAAGGTCGTGACTCCATACAATATTATCATAAAGATGAATTGATTCTCTTATTTATGTGTAATAAATCAGTTTGCTAACCTGGAACACGAAAATATGCAAAAGCCTCTGTCGATGGTCAGACGCAAATACCCAGTATAACCCAATTGAACCATATGTCTATGTCAACCAAATTACCTGGATTCATTAAGATTAAGTTCCAATTATGGCTACCCCCACCCGACAGATATATGTCTATCATGTAAGGAAATCTATTAAAGGGTTATCTATCCTCAAGGAAGATCGTGGGCTATTGAATCTAAGGCTGAAACCTAAAATCCCTATGTCTAGTTCATTTTAAGTTTACCAAATCAATCTTATTGGTGATCAGACAACAAGAAGCATTAAGCTTAAGACGCAATAAACAAACTAAAGAATTACCCATAATAAAGAAAATCAATTATTAAGTGTGTGGATATTGTTTTTCATCGCTTCCCTAGAATAAAAATAAAATGTTGGGGTTAGAGGATCCACATTTAATATTTCTTATCTAGGAATCTCACTTATTATAATATATAAATTATTTTCTATTCTCCTTTCTCAGGAATTAATAATGTTAAACAATTAAAACCAGCCATATAGGCGGTAATCCATTTAGTCCAACTACACCAGCCATATAGGCGATAATTATCTGTCACATAAAGACCAGCCATATAGGCGGTAAAGTAATTTATATTTAGACCGACCATATAGGCGGTAATAAAGTCTGCCATTAATTAATCCGGTTAAATTATAATTTATAAATTATAATTAAGTGAGATTTACCTAGATAATTATATTAAAGGTTACACCTTTTACCCCAGCGGTAAATTAACTACAAAACATAAAGTAAATAAATAAAAAGTTGTAATAAAAACTAAAAATAAAAATACATAATTTTTATATTACAAAACTAGATGCTTCATATGAAATCAGGGAAAAAATCCTAAGGAAAACAAAAGAAATGAAGTGAAGAGGAGCTCAATTTATAGGCACATTCGGCTTCTGGCGTCGCGACGCTGAAGTGCTTGGCATCGCGACGCCACAACGCTTCTTTGGTCCACCCGGGTTGACCACGCGCATTCTGTCGGCAGAATCAGGAGGTGAGACATGTCACGCAACAGAGCAGCGCAATCAAGGAGCGACACGTGGCAGCATGTGATTCGCTGGCTTTTCGGTCTAATAAGAATCTGACACGTGGCACGCGCTTAGGATCGGTCAAATGAGAGGTCGACACGTGGCAACATATGATTCGTTCAATATTTGGTCCAATGAGAAGGCGACATGTGGCACGCGCTTGCTTTGGTCCAATGAGATTTCGACACGTGGCTGACGGCGCATTTTAGCTGATCTTATGTGATGATGACAAGTGGCACGGCGCACGTTAGCAAGGTCGGCGCACGTTAGCAAGTCCAATTTCTAAGATTCTGACACGTGTCCCTCGGTGCACGTTAGCATGACCGGCTCACTTTAGGCGTCGCGACGCGTAGGGTCTTGGCGTCGCGACGCTGACAAATTACAAAATTGCCCTTTTGTCATTTTTCCTCTATTTTGGCCCCAAATTGCTTCAAATGCTTCCCAAACATTATTTATCTGCAAAACAACACAATACACATCAAAATGTTCACAAAACCCGAAAAACTATACAAAATATTATGTTAAATGAGTGGGAAATAGTGATATAAATACCACTCATCAAGCAACGGCCCACAATTAGGGCCAAATATGCACCAAGGGCCAAGCATGGCACAACATGAAGTGGTGTTGCCTCAAGGCATCCAGGCTTCTCAAGGGCAGAATCACGATTATGTCCCACTTTTGAGAGGACCGCAGCCGCCGCCCATAGCCGTGCCATTTAATGGCAACGATATATAAGGGAACAAATGACCGAGATCTTCAAGACCAATTCGGTCTAGGCATACAGCCAATTCGGCCAAGATATCGGAAGCCGTATCCTGATTGGATCAATGTGACTTATTCGTGGCCTCGAAACTACAAGATACCAGATTTTTCCCTATTTACGGGGTCTGGGGAGGTTTCTACCATGGAACACATAGGGCGATTTACCCTTCAGTGTGGGGAAGACAATGATTTCCACAAATTGAGGTTATTTCATGGCTCATTGTCAGGAATAGCTTTCTCCTGGTATGTCAGTCTGCCGGACAATTCGGGAAGAAAGTTGGCAGCAAATGGAATAGTTGTTCCATGCGTAATTTTACAAGGCCGAATCTGAAGTAGCCTTGGCCGATTTGGCAAATCTAAGACAGTTGCTCGGAGAGTAGGCCGAGACATTTTTACAGCAGTTTAAGGTAGCCCGAGGCCGATGTTACGTGCCTCTGCCTGAAAAGGAATTTGTGAGAAGCGCTCATGGTTGCCTCAATCTCGATCTAAAAAAGAAATTTCAGGATCGCGAGTTTTGGGACCTTCCCCAACTCACCACTAGTGTGGTGCGTTATGAGCGGTTATTACGAGAAGAGGAGCAAATAAAAAATTCGAGTAAGGGGACGTATTATATAAACATTGATTATGAGATGGGCGAAGTAGACGTCGAATCGGACGACTTATGTTTGGCTGAATTGGTTAAGGGGAAGCCTTACATTTGTAAGATGTGGGCGGAGCCCCAAGCCAATGAAAAGAACGATAAAAATAGTAGGAACTTCTCTTTTGATATCACTAAAGTGGATGCCATATTCGACCAGTTGTACAAAGATAAACAAATTAGTTTGAGCGATCGACATACGTTGCCAACAACCGAACAAATTGGTAGTAAAAAGTATTACAAGTGGCACAATGCATGGTCTCATACAACTAATAATTGTCTTGTTTTTCGAAATGTTTTACAGGATGCCATAGAATCTGGATGAATTACGTTCGAGAAAAAGATGGCAGTGGATAACAACCCTTTTCCAAAGTCGGTGGAATTGAACGTGATCAACCCAGACCTTGCCAAGATAAATCTACCGAAGGTCAAATTAGTTCTAGACGAAGGACAGCACCATCATCGTCTAAGCGCTCTAGAGAGGATTAGGGCACCTTCAGAGCACGGAGAACGGACGAATGTTTGTATTCGATGCAAGAACAATATAGAATGGATGAGGGAGTTATAAGAGACTTGTGAAAGGCCCATGAAGAAAGAGTCAGCAGCATGGCAGCCATGAACTTTCGCCCCAAGATTCTATGGGGAAAATTCAAATTTCGTCCAAAATGTAAGAACGTCTAGGCCGAAAATTCATCGGCTCAATATATGACATTCATACCGAAGGCCACTATCGGGACAGTGTCCAGGCATGAATTATTCCCCCGTGGACGAAATGACAAGGACGCAGTTAAGGCGACATCAGAGAAACTATGGACGGATGATGCGCCAACAAGGCGAAGCAAAAGCCATCACGGGCCGTAGCCCTCGCATCATGGAGAAATCAGAAGACAGCAAAAAAGCAGTGACGAGTGGCGACGAACACACCAAGTTTGACAGGCAAAAGCGGGACGAAATAGACGACGAAGAACCTTCTATCGTCATTCAGTTCGGCAGTATGCCACCGGTTGTGGCCAACCATTACTTATTGCCCATGAAATTCAAGGGGGATAACAACGGAGAAGCTGGAACAAGCGAAGACATCTATGAGGGCAAAAAAATCGAATTTGCAGCACTCTCAATAACAGATAGGGAGGCTTCGGATGAGGAAATGACCGATATAGAAGAAGAGATAGACATCAAAACCGATGCTAGGAAAAAGGGAATTTCACAAAATCGGCTTCTCAAAGAATTGTATGAGGCTGGCAATCCTGCAGTCGGGACTTTGCGAGAAGATTTGGGATGATATCCATTCCTCGTTTTGTAATGAGACACCTAAGGTAAAATGGACCATCACCAGGGGCCGAAAAACGGAGTTTTCCATCAATACATCTCTCAAGTGCACCAGCCACGTTGCTACCATCTGGATGGGACATAGAAGAGAATCACCCTCAAGCTAACAATGAGGGCGATCAGCAATGGAGAATTCTGTCAGGAAGGTGATATTCCAATAGCCCACCACCACAAATGAAAAAACATTTGCGGCCGCTATAACGTGAAAGCAAAGGCTAATGGGATACATATCACCAAGTGTTGATTGATAATGGGGCGGCCCATTAATGCAATACCAGTTAAGATGCTAGGACGCTTGGCAAAGTCAGAGGAAGACCTCCTCCCTACGGAAGTGGTTCTTACCGACTTTAATGGAGGGCGACGACTGCCAAATGGGTTATTCCGTTGGACTTACAAGTGGGAAGTATTACAAAACAGTAGTATTTATTGTCATAGATGGGCCGACAACATACAATATGTCTTGGACGAGACTGGATACACGGCATCTGATGCATTCCTTCGTCCCTTCATCAATGCCTAGTTTTCTAGAACCAGAGGGACGAGGTGGAGATAGTGCATGTCGACAACAAGCCTTTCGCTGCAGAGACAAATTCGGCCGAGTACTTCATGTACGAAGGGAATTATAGGCCGATCAGAGTTCTAAATGAAGGGGAAAACCCGACCATTGGGGCTTAAAATGACGAGCCGTACCCCGCGGGACTGCTGAATGATTTGTTCGCACAGACGAGACTAACCACAGTGGTTTTTGGAGAGCCAATGCACAATAATTTAAATGAAGAACAAGCATAATAAGAAGCAAGTCGCCCTTGCGGCCTCCAAGGCCAGTTTAATGGCCTATGTAGTAGAGCGAAAAAATGAGGCCGAATCACAGGCCGCGATGTCGGCCTTTAGAGGTAAACTGCTGGCGCATCAGATGGAAGACAAGATAAGAGAACTATGTGGAGTGGACTGCTTGATAGAAGTAAGTGAATCAATGGAAGAAGAAAAATACGCTCTGAATGGACGACGAAAGACAAATATCTCAAGAGGAAAAGATGCATTGGACGAGGTAAATCTAGGGAGCGAGCATGATAGACGCATCACTTACGTCAGCAAGGAGCTGGAGTCCAGGTACGCGAAAAGCTAATTTATTTACTGCGAGAGTACAATGATTGTTTTGCATGGGACTACAAATGAGATGTCTGGTTTGGATAGGACGTTGGTGGAACATAGGTTGCCAATCATGCCAAGCTATAGGCCTCATAAGCAGCATCCCGGAGGGTTGGTGCCCAATGTCATGCCTGATATTAAGAAAGAAGTCGAACGCCTTTTAGAGGCGAAGTTCATTAGGACGACCAGATATGTGGAATGGTTGTCAAATATCGTTCCAGTCAGGAAAAGAATGGAAATAAGGATCTGTATAGACTTCAGAATTCAAAAGATCAATACCAATGCCGACAGTAGATTCCCTAGTGGATTCCACGGCGGGGTACCAAGTCTGTTATTTTATGGATGGATATGCAGGTTATAATCAGATTTACATCGCCGAAAATGATATACACAAGACAGCCTTTAGGTGCCCAGGCTCTCTAGGGTGTTATGAATGGGTAGTGATGCTGTTCGGCCTGAAAAACGCTGGTGCCACTTATCAGCGAGCCATGAATTTGATCTTTCATGACATGATCGGCGAATCTGTATAGGTCTATGTGGACGATATAGTGGCGAAATCTTTGACCATGGAAGAACATTTTACCATTTAGCAACGGCCTTTGAGCGAATAAGAAAGTTCAAACTAAAATTGAACCCTGCCAAATGTGCTTTCGGGGTGTGTGCATGAAATTTCCTAGGTTTTCTGGTGCACCAACGGGGAATCGAGATTGACACCAATAAATCTCGATCGATCACCGAAGCCATACCACCCCGAAATAAGAAAGAGTTACAGAGGTTTTAAGGGTAAATTAACTTTTTTAAGACGATTTTATCTCCAATTGTGCAGGGAAAACAAAAGTGTTATCCTCCTATTGAGGTTAAAGGACAATGACGAATTCATCTGGACCGAAGAACATCAACAAGCTTTTGACAGCCCGAAGAAATACTTGTCACAGACGCCGGTGATGGTGCCTCCAGTGCCAGGAAGGCCAATGAAATTGTACATATCGGCCGAAGAACAGTCCATAGCTGGGATGATCGCGCAAGATGATGACATGAATTTTGAGAGAGCCATTTATTATATCAGCAGACAATTGTTGAATTATGATTGTAATTATTCTCCAATGGAGAAATTATGTTTGGCTCTATATTTCAAATGTACTAAATTACAAGCCTACCTTAGGCCGAACATAGTGTATTTGATCACAAGAATTAATATAATAAAGTACATGTTTTCTCGTCCTATCTTGCATCAAAGAGTTGGGTTTTGGTCACTGTCACTTTCTGAATTCGACATACGGCATGAGCCCCAAAGGGCTCTCAAAGATCAAGCTTTGGCAGATTTCTTGGCCGATCACCCATGTTTGAGCACTATTAGAGAAATAGAAATGGATCTGGACGAATGCAGTCTGAAACCATTGACAATGTATTTCGACGGATCCAGCACGATGAAAGGAGCTGGAATATGGATTGTCTTAGTCAGCCCATTAGGGGAATCATTTCGGTTCCTAATCAAGTTGAACGAATATTGCACTAATAACCAGGCCGAATACAGAGCCTTGATACTTGGGTTGGAGATACTCCTCAACATGGGAGTAACCCATGTATCCATTAAAGGGGATTCGCAACTAGTAATCCAACAAGTGATAGGAACATTTAAATGCCAAAGCCCATCAGTCATGGCATTATTGGATGTGGCCAAAGAATTGGTAGAGCGATTTGATCATGCAGAGTTGGGACACGTTCCAAGAGCAAAAAATGAGTTGGCCAATAGTTTAGCCCAAGCAGCTTCCGGGTACAAGCAAGCAAACATAGATGGCATATATAGAAGCGACGAGGTAAAGCCGGTCCTGATGCGATGAAAGGAAGGGACAAATGTCGCGACCGTTGAAATCGAAAAGGAGGACGATTGGAGGAGCGAAATCAAGACGTTTTTAAAACAGCCCGAATGAGGGAAGGACCGAAGGATAAAACTTAAAGCCCTGAACTACGTAGTCTCAAGAGATGTACTATATAAAAAATGACAAGATGGATTGTTGTTGAAATGTGTAGGGCCATCTGAATCCCAAACTATCATGGTCGAAGTACATGAAGGTGTTTGTGGGGCTCACCAAGCAGGAATAAAGATGAGATGGTTGATTATTCAAAGCGGCTATTATTGGCCAAAGATGGGAGAATCGTGCAGCTCGTATGCCAAATGATGCATTGCTTGTCAGAAGCACGGGCCTATTCAAAGGGCACCAGCAAATGAGATGATCCCAGTCATTAAACCGTGGCCGTTTATGGGGTGGGCGATAGACTTGATAGGGAAGATTACCCAGCATCAAGCAAGAGGCATACTTTCATCATTGTTGCCACCGATTTCTTTACCAAATGGGTGGAGGCTATCCCAGTTGTGGAAAAGAACATATAATTTACCGGTTTGGTATACCAAAAATAATAGTGGTAGACCACGGCACCTCATTAAACGGTGGGAAGGTGAAAGATCTACTGGCCGAATACAGAATCCGATTGGTGAACACCACCCCCTATTATCCTCAGTCAAACGGTCAAGCGGAATCGTCAAATAAGACCCTTAAAGGGTTGATTCGGAAGATGGTGACAGACAACACTAGATAATGAGACGAATATTTGAGTCAGGCTCTATGTGCCTATAGGACGTCACCACGAACAAGTACTTCAGTGACGCCGTTTCAGTTAGTGTATGGTCACGAGGCTGTGCTTCCTGTCGAAATGAATATCGAGTCCACCTTACAAGAAAAGTTGATAAAGGAAGACTACAACGAGGCAATGATCCAGAATTTATTGGAATTAGACGATATCAGATGCGATGTGCTAAATCGTCTAGAAGCACAAAAGAAAAAATAGCCAAGGAATATAATCTCAGAGTGATGGCCAAATCATTCAGGGTGGGCGAATTAGTGTGGAAAACTATATTGCCACTTGGTTCTAAAGACCCGGCGTATGGCAAATGGTCGTCCAACTGGGAAGCCCCATTCGTGGTAAAAAATGTGTTACCAAACGGAGCCTACCATTTTGCAGGACTTGAATGGAAGAGTGCATACAAGAGCGATAAATGGCAAGTACTTAAAGAAATATGTGCCCTCTTTGTGGGAGCATGAAAATATACAAAATGCACTAGAACAATAATGTATTTTCATTAAGTACGGATGAAAACGTCCTAAAAATACAAGAAATAGACGATTAACGTCTTACAAAAATCATTAATTTTGGCCTGAAGAACGCTGAAAACCCTCGGCAGCTCCTTAATGGCCGAAAGTGTCTCTCTCCTCAGACGCCATTCGTCCTGAATCTCCAAACCCACTGCATCCAAATCGCCAAGCTTTTCTCAAAATTTATACGGGCCAGACCTTCATCTCTACCATAGACCATAACTCATCCATCTCCGTTACATGAGTAGCAATGGTCCTCCTCTTAGCATCTTTTCTCATACGGCTTTCCTCGACAAGACACTGAATCTCTTGTAGCTTTCGTTCCAAGTCCAGTAAGACCGATTCTTCGGTCATCATTTCTTCTGTAGTGTCCCTCAGGGCCTGATGAAGGGCGTCGAGAGAGCCACGGAGCGTTTCTTTCCTCATTACAGAGGAGCGAAGCCCAACCCTCTGGCTGTGGATATTGCGATACCGAAAGAGAAGGGCTGATATGTCGTCTTGCATTTCTTGAAGGAAAAGTTGATCGTCAACCGATATGGGCAAGGCAGGAAGGGCCAATATTCGGTTTAATTCGGAGGAGCTTTTGTCCAATTGAAGGATGTTCTCTGGCCGAGCAGCTTGACTAACCTCCAGTGCAACAAAGGAAGCATATTGGCCAAGAACCTCTCGGAGGCCCTCCAGGTCTATACTGGTGTTTACCAAAGGCGAATGAGGCCGAAAAGAAGCAGAAGACAATCGCCCAACGCGGTCCAAAATGTTCTGGACCGATTGCAGCAATGGGTCGGATACCTGTACACGAAGAAAGAATTAGCAAAATGAATTAAGGCCGTGAGCTAAATGAAATGAGGGAAAGACTTACCACCACAGGACCAGAACTGAAAGGCCGGTCCACCAATGCCTCAAATGCCTCAGCTTGTGGCTGCATTAGTTCCTGCTGAGATGAAGGATTTGAGGATGATGGGCGCTGGGTGCTGGGGGACAAGGGCCAGCGGCCATGCGGTCTGAGGAGAAGAAGGCCGAACATGAGAACTTTGTAGCAAGATAAGAGACTCAGCCCGATAGGGCGATAATTGTTCAAAAGCGGCTAACACTGGGACCGTCGGAACAGGGGCTGTAGGAGAAGCAATCATGACGAGAAGATGGATGTTCAGGCATAAGGGACTCCACTCGAGAAGGAGAGGGTGAAGTTGATGCGTAGAAGTACTTGGAGATACCACTTCTGGCGTTGGGCGTTGCGGGCGCCGTAGTAGGCCGAGCATCTGCAAGAGAATCAGAGTCGGACGAATCAGAAATGTAAATGACCTCATTTTCTTCATAAATACGACGAAGTACGTCGTCTTTATACATAGACCGAGCTTCCTTTAACAACTCCAATTCGGCCAAACTATAAAGGCCGTTCATGTCCCTATAACCCCCTCGAAGCCCTGAGGCAGACATTCTGCGTACCAAGGGATAAAGTTTCTTGAGGTGGTGCCAAAGAGACCCAGTCGGCCAAATAGGCTCTGGCACTTCAGCCTCATCATCCGGATCCTGTACAAATGGTACAGAACCGTCTGAAGAGAAGCACTCAAATAGAAGATGGTCTCTTAGAATTTCCTCGAATCTTGGACGCGAACAGCCAAAATTCAATATATGGCTCCATACCTTGGGGATCGGCTCTGACTGCACCCCCTCTCCTGGCGATTGCTCCATGATGGGACCCTCGGCGCCTCATCCGCATCAAAATGAACGACCGACATTTCTGAAGTTCCCCACCTCCTCGCCTCCACCTACAGGGGTTTCAGCCCTCAGAGTTCACGCCGTTTCGGGCATGGCGGAAGGCGGCTCCATCCTAGGCACTTGCACAAGATACACAATTATGATTTCAGAGTGCCTCAAACTCATATACAAAAGAAGACGGGTCTCAAACTCATAACTTAGGACGACGGACGAGCGGCACGTCCGAATCAGAGCTACGAATGGGAGAAGGCTGTCTTCTTTTAGCAAGCTTTATTTTCTTGGGCTTGGACGCCTCAGTTGCCTTCTTCGACCCCGTCGGCTCAGGGGACTTGGGGGACAAAGGAATGGGAGAAAAAACTCTCATGGAAGGCAATGAGAAAAATCGTTCACGGGTAGGTGGCCAGAAAAGACCAAAAGAGGAATGAACAGATGTGCAAAGAGAAAAATGAGCGATAACAAAAGAAGAGATCAAGAGCGAGTTTCCGCCACGGAATCCTCAACTTCAGAGACTGAAAAGACCTTTAAACTGTCTGACAAGGCAGAGCGTGTGTGAAAGAATGAAAGAGGCCACCCTTGAACGAGGCCAAATTGACGAGCAACGAAGTTGGATGAGTACACCTCTACTCCTCGGCCTTGCCATTGCCCCAGTCATGATGTCATGAATCCGGTCGCAGCTACATAAAAACCTGCGCCATATGCGAAGACCTGATTCGTCCTCTTCCGAAAGAGGGAGGTCATAGACGAAGGATGGGCTATCTGACACAGAAAAATGGAAAAAGAAGAAACCCGAGGAAGAGTGTAGAAATACTCAAAAACAGCGCGA
Source organism: Zanthoxylum bungeanum (assembly GCA_019454045.1). Taxonomy (NCBI): domain Eukaryota; kingdom Viridiplantae; phylum Streptophyta; class Magnoliopsida; order Sapindales; family Rutaceae; genus Zanthoxylum; species Zanthoxylum bungeanum. Next base: position 51,629 of record SKCR01001372.1, on the reverse strand, counting down.
GGGGAGAAAGAAGATGGCCGAAGTTGAGAAAGAAGAAGATCGGCATAAGAATAAGGGTGAGTTGAATCAATTGTGCAAAGACAGGGAAATATGCTCTCAACCAGAGTTGAACGAGCCACAAGGGACCGGAGGCAATGGGTGATGCCCCCGACCGAAGTTGTTTCTGGAGGACGGCCAATCCCCGATATATGGCGACCAGTAAAAAGGAGGCCAAGTCTAAGTGACGGCCGTGGGCAAGGTCGGAAGAGATAGGGAGATAGCCTGCCACAGGCTTTTGGCTAGGCACACAAATGATATATTTGCACAGCCAATAATGAAGGAAAGTTGTTCGCTCTAACATCAAAACAGGACCATCTGTTTTCGAAAACGTGCGAAGAAAGAAGAATAGGATGAAAAGGATGAAGGGTCCACTGAAGGAGGAGGGAACCAAGTTTGTATAGGCGAGATGGTCACTCCAAGAGGGGCCAGTCCAGTAAGAGCACCAATATCACGAAGGGTGATGGTGAGGGGCCCGGCCGGAAGAATAATACATTGTATTTAGAAGACCAAAAGAGCAAAGAAATAGGAAACAAGTTACGATCAAAAGGGGGCAAAGCTGATGAAAGTTCAATAAAAGGAAAAAGGTGATGTTTGTCTAAAAAGTCTCGAGTATCCACATGCAACAACATACGTTGAAACCAGGCTTCGAATGCCGTATCGGGTTTGGGCCAGGTGCGAAGCGGATTGGACTGAACGAAAGGGGAGATGTTAAGTGGCTCAGAGAATGGATGGCCAGAAGAAGATTCCAGCGCAATCTTATAATCGGCGAAGGTTGAGGCGCTAGTTTTGGGGAGCAGAAGATGAAGAGGCCATTGATAACAAAAGGTCGAGAATGCAATAAAAGTGAGTTTGCAGAGGAAGTCGAAGGTAAAGTGAAGACTAGAATGGGATGAATCCTTATGTAACAGACGAAGGGCTTAACCTGAGATAGGTGTCGCAATAAATTGTCGAGAAGTGAAAGTGGCGGGAAAATGGAAAAGGATGAAAGTTGCCCTAGACAGGTGTTCGAATGCAACTCGCTGTGACAGTGACGTGCGACGGAAGGAATACGGAAGTGACGTAAAGACGGCTCTAAATGGGCCTGATTACGCCCAAATATGACTTGCGGTTATCGCAGGTATAGCTGGGGTGTCGATTCCTCAGAGAGATGGTTACATGAACTAATTTACTCAAACAAACGTTAACGGTAACTTAATAAATAAAACGATAAGATGGTAATTAAAATAAAGATAAATAAGATAATAAAAAGATATTTAAAGATAATAACAGAGAGATATGACAAAACTTCAGGGATCCCTCTTGCATCGAACTTCTGTATTAGTTATTGATGATTCTTTTATTACACAATTGAAGGTTTCACATCCCAAACCAACAACCAGAACATATTCAATTCTACGCATATTAAATTCTAAGGTAATTAATGATTATTTTCTCTATGTTAACAGCACACAAAAGTCATCGTTACGAGCTATCTAACGTCGACAATATACCCTCAGGCAATACTGCAGCAGAAGACCAACACATAAAACGACTTTTATCAGTCACAATTATATTCGCAAACCACACATAGAAGAAGCATGACTGGATCTATATGAGATTTAATAAAATATAAATCTGGATTAATAAATCGAAAAATAATAGAAACAATAAACATTAATTTTTAATTTTATTAAACGATAAAAAGGTTCGTAGAATCAAAAACACAAAAATAATAAAATCCAACACAAAAGTTCATCCCTAACTTGCCTAAGAGATTAGTTCCCATAAAAGAAATAAAAATAACCCGGGATTGGAGAGAATTATTGTTCTGAATCATCACGGCTCTGTATCCCGACTTTACACTCGGATTTCTTCTCTCGCTCGTCTGCTATCTTTTCTCATTCGGCAGCTTCTGTTTTCTCCTGGACGCACTCGGCTGCTTCTGTTTCTTGCCTCAAACTCCCGGCACTGCTTCACGTTCTCCTCGGCACTCGGAAGATTCTCTCTTTTTTTACAATTGCGCAGCTGGAGCCCTCGGCCCCCCCTCAATATTCACGCTGACAGCCTTTTATAATGAGATGAAAACCTAATTCATATTAAGTCCTGGGCCCACGCCAATATCTTTTCCTCTTTCATTAGTCAACAAATTCGGCTCAATCATTCTTGCCCTTTACAAAGCCGGCCCCACCTTTAGCTTTCTTCTTTGTGCGCTGCTACTCTCTGATTTATTCTAATATTTTTGTTCCACTATGCGCATAGAGAGAGCTGCCTCTTTGTTTTCACGTGGCCCTCTTCTCTCTTACTTTTCACGCGTGGCAGCTGCTTTAAGGTTATATGTGTTTCTCACTGCCTCTGGCCACGCTCGTGCAATCAGTTTATATTCCTACAAAATTAACAAATATTCAAATAACAAGTACATTTTAAATTAGAACGACAATTAAAATTGTATAATAAAATATAAGATATAAGGTTAAATATTTAACAATAAATCCGTATAAGTGATGTTTCAAAGTATATTTCATGCACTTATCACAACCCCCAACCAGCTTATTGTTAGTCTCTAGCAATTCAAGCATAAAATAAATAATAACTAAATAACTAAATAAATAAAACTATCTAAGCCACTTTCGTAGGGATCACGATTGCATTTAGCGTATGCAACAAGTCTTTAAACCCCTAGGTGTCCCTAGTGGACGAGTGTATAGTCTCGTGAGAGCTTACATCGACGACACCCACAAACGTCATTCAAAACACATAGTCATGCAAAAATAAAAATAAAAATTAACTAGTCCCAATAGTTTCACATAAATTTTGTCCTCAAAGAATGCATAGTAATGAAATCAGAGAACTTTCAAAGTACTCAATGCAACTTAAATCTAAGTTTTTGAATAAATCATCTAAGTCAGACTCATAGTGTGTGTGTGTGTGCTAAGGTTCATTCACAGCTTAGTTCCCAGGTAAGGTAAGCCAACTCAATGATTTTGTTTTAAAAATTGGGATCGATGGGTCAAACCAACCTAGATATCTCAATTAAGCTCTGTAGATGCTTCTCCGTGCTCAATATGGTATGATTCTCTTTTTTCTTTTTCTTTGTCTCTTTTTCATTTTTTTTTTCTTTTTGAATTTTTGCTTTTCTAGCTCTTTTTTTTTTCAACACACCTACCCTTTAAGGTAGCATTTCTCCTCATGGTGGTCCTAATACTCACCCATGGGTAGCTTCACGCTTATCGGTTATAGGTGGTTCATTTTCTTTCTTTAGAGACTTTTCTTTATTTTCAACCATACCACATGTCATAACACAAGCAAATCAGGATAGATATCTAAGCAAACGGTCATTCACCGACATGCAATTTCTTCAACTAGTCACATTGCTAACTACTCAGGCTTTCACTGCTAAAAAACCCATAATTAAGTGCTAGTGTATTAAATGACTTATCGTTTCTAAGATTTCACCCTGAATCAAACAATATCATCATTGGACTTATGTTTAACTATCAAGGACTAAAAACAAACAAAACAAAACAAATTTTTTTTTTTTACAGGTATTATCATGCGCATGCATACACCCCCCACACTTAAAACTTGCATTGTCCCTCAATGTAAATAAATGTAAAGAAAAATGATTAAGGAACACACTACCAGGCGCGGAGTTGATCAGGTTTCCTGCTGGTGAGACTTTAGCTGTGTAGCTGTGTAGGTTGTGCTAAAACCTGCAAAAACACTCATGCAAACAATAAAAATAAAAACATGCAGTTAGCACACAATAATATAAAACTAAAGTAAATAAAATAAAATAAAATAAATGCAGATGCAAGGGTTGCCTCCCTGGTAGCGCTAAGTTTAATGTCTTCAGCCAGACGTAAACACTCAAGTTGTTCATGGCGGTTTCCATCTAGCGTACTGATGAAGGCATGAGAGAGAATGTTTGTCTAGCTGTGGCAGTTTATCCACTGATCCTCCATGGTCTGGTGGCTGAAATTTGGTACTGCACATAAGGAAAGATTCGCTCAATGTTCTTTTTAATCTCACAGGTATCATCTTTAATTGAGCATTAACTCTCATTTTCCTCATTTTTCGGTTCTTTGGGACCAGTTTTAGTTCAGGAGGATTTGATTCAGGTTGTAGAGACACTATTTCCGGTAGAACTACTTCTAGCATGTATGAGTAATGACACTCACCCTCACCCTGTGATTTTTTTTCAACATTTGGAACTGGAACTCTCATTGTGGGCCTAAGTGCTTGTGGGAAAGGCACTCTAATTTGAAACGATGGCACTTGTTCTTCCTGAGGGGTATATGCACTACTATCCTTGGGGTCATCTATATGTTGGAGGTATTCTGCATTCCTATATCTTTACCGCTCCTAGTGATTATGACATCACACCTCTTATATTGGATCTTCATGATCAGTCTGTGCTATGGGTGCCCTTGTGGATTTGGTTGAGCCTGAGATGAGAATTTTCCTTGTTCTTGTACACTCAGGTAATTAGTCAATTTAGAGAGTTGACTCCTAATTTCCTTTTGGTCTTCAGCTACCTCAGCTATCAATGACTCAATCCTTTGATTGGTTTTATTTGGGCTTCCATGAATGCTTGCATAGTATCCTCTAAAGAATTCCTAGAAATGGCAGGTGTGTGATACTGTCGGGTATTGTAACTCCTAGGTTGTGGTGTCTGGGTAGGCTGATAAGACTCTTACCTCCAACTAACATTGGGATGGTTCTGCCAACTAGGATTATAGGTATCTGGATATGGTGTATAAGGCTTCTGGTACATCCATAAAGTATTGTAGTTTTCCTCATTTGTACCCCTCATCTCACTGTACGCGGGACACTCTTGGGATTCTAGCTAGGCGACTGAATGCATTGTCTTGCTGTCTTGGCTATTAAGGCTCCTATATGTCTAGTTAACAGCTCAACTTGTGTCTTAAGGCTATCCTCTTCCTAGTGTTGTAGGCTTCTGCTAGAAAAAGTGTGTGTCAAATCAGTGTTATCTACGACATTGGGTCCAGTCCCAAATATGAGATTTCTTAGCTAGGTCATCTAAATACTCGAGTGCCTCATCAGGGTCCTTTCGGGTAAACTCACCATTGCACATTATCTCAAAACGAATTGGCGCTCCCTAGGGGTCAGTCCATCATAGAAATAACTTACTAAACGCCAACTCTCATATCCATGGTGGGGGCAACTAGCTAACAACTCCTTATACCTCTCCCACGTTTGATAAAGGGTCTCACTGTCTCTCTGGGATAAGGTGGAGATTTTTCGTTTCAGGCCATCTGTCTTATGGTGTGGGAAGTATTTGTCGAAGAATGCCTAGGTCATCTCACCCCATGATCCTATTGACCTAGGTCTTAAAGAGTACAACCAACTCTTAGCTTTGTCCTTAGGGGCAAAGGGGAAAAACTTAAGTCTGATTGTGTCAGTGGTTCCAAATTGGTCATGGAAAGTCGCTACTACTACCTCTTTAAATTCTCTAATGTGCACATAGGGGTTCTCGTTCTCTCCAAATCATGAAAGGTTGGGAGATACTGTATCATCCCAGGTTTAAAAATCTATATGGGTGGTGCATTTGGATGAAACATGATGCACGAGGGTGTAGCTGTGCGAGTTGGGTGGAGGTACTCTTCAAGAGTCCTCCTGGGTGGTCTCTCGTATTCACTCATGTTGTGTGTGTACTAGATGTGGAAGGTGTAGCAAAGAGATTGTCAAACAAACTCTCTGAATCAGAATTCTCTTCCTCGGTTCTAACGATCTACCGAATCTATCCCTATGTCTAGGCATGCAATTAATCACGAGTGATACTAGAAACAGTAATAAAAGAATAACTAAAAATTAAAATTTTACTAAAATAGAAATAAAATAAGCGGAAAATAAATTCAAGGATAAAAATTAAGAAAATTAAAATAACTAAAAAATAAAATAAATGAAACGAAGTTACCGTTTCGTTGTTAACTAAGCAAACATGGTCATTTTGCTTGTAAACCGTCTCCCCGGCAACGGAGCCAAATTTTGATTACGCCCAAATATGACTTGCGGTTATCGCAGTATAGCTGAGGTGTCGATTCCTCAGAGAGATGGTTACAGGAACTAATTTACTCAAACAAAAACGTTAACGGTAATTTAATAAATAAAACGATAAGATTGGTAATTAAAATAAAGATAAATAAGATAATAAAAAGATATTTAAAGATAATGGCAGAGAGATATGACAAAACTTCGGGGATCCCTCTTGCATCGAACTTCTGTATTTAGTTATTGATTCCTTTTATTACACAATTGAAGGTTCCACATCCCAAACCAACAACCAGAACATATTCAATTCTACGCATATTAAATTCTAAGGTAATTAATGATTATTTTCTCTATGTTAACAGCACACAAAAGTCATCGTTACGAGCTATCTAACGTCGACAATATACCCTCAGGCAATACTGCAGCAGAAGACCAACACATAAAACGACTTTTACCAGTCACAATTGTATTCGCAAACCACACATAGAAGAAGCATGACTGGATCTATATGAGATTTAACAAAATATAATTTCTGGATTAATAAATCGAAAAATAATAGAAAACAATAAACATTAATTTTATTCAACGATAAAAAGGTTCGTAGGAATCAAAAACACAAATAATAAAAATCCAACACAAGAGTTCATCCCTAACTTTGGCTAAGAGATTAGTTCCCCATAAAAGAAATAAAAATAACCCGGGATTTGAGAGAATTATTGTTCTGAATCACCACGGCTCTGTATCCCGACTTTACACTCGGATTTCTTCTCTCTCGGCTCTGCTATCTTTTCTCAATTCGGCAGCTTCTTTTTCTTCCTGGACGCACTCGGCTGCTTCTGTTTTCTGCCTCAAACTCCCGGCACTGCTTCACGTTCTCTCGGCACTCGGCAGATTCTCCTCTTTTTTTACAATTGCGCAGCTTGGAGCTCTCGGCCTCCCCCTCAATATTCACGCTGACAGCCTTTTATAATGAGATGAAAACCTAATGCATATTAAGTCCTGGGCCCACGCCAATATCTTTTCCTCTTTCATTAGTCAACAAATTCGGCTCAATCATTCTTGCCCTTTACAAAGCCGGCCCCACCTTTAGCTTTCTTCTTTGTGCGCTGCTACTCTCTGATTTATTCTAATATTTTTGTTCCACTATGCGCATAGAGAGAGCTGCCTCTTTGTTGTTCACGTGGCCCACTTCTCTCTTGCTTTTCACGCGTGGCAGCTGCTTTAGGGTTTATATGTTGTTTCTCACTGCCTCTGGCCACGCTCGTGCAATCAGTTTATATTCCTACAAAATTAACAAATATTCAAATAATAAGTACATTTTAAATTAGAACGACAATTAAAATTGTATAATAAAATATAAGATATAAGGTTAAATATTTAACAATAAACCCGTATAAGTGACGTTTCAAAGTACATTTTCATGCACTTATCAGGGCCTCATAATGAAACGTATAGGAAAGAGCCGCACATTTATTACAGAAGTGATAGGGTCACGAAGGACTCTAAAATGAAGCCCAACGGATTATAGAGCGAAGAGTTCCATCCCGGGTTTTACATCGCTCGATCTTGCAGCATCGGCCTCCAGCAGATCGGCCGAACCTCAAAATCTTAGCATCGACCCCCAAGATCGGCCAAGGACAGATGTCAATATTACATCTTCCAGAGGCATCGCCCAAGCTGTTTCCATTATTGGCACAAGTAGTAAAGACAAAATTGATATGACAAGACCGTCAGGCCGTAGGCTTACTTTCGGCAAAAAACCAGACCTAAAGCGGAGAGCCCCAATTGGTCAGGTAACTTATGGAAAAAAGCGCTTCACGTGAGAATAGTATCATGACTTAGGAGTATATAAAAAGAGGAAGGTTGAAGAAGTAATTTGCAGGGTCTCCCAACCACCCATTCAAGGGTCGATCTTACTCAAAACATCGCAGTTTGACCCTCCGTAACCAAGCGGACTGGAGAAGCATGAGAAAGTCGAGAAAAGACAAGATCTTTATGAGACAAAGGCCATCAGAAGCGAAAGCTTCTCTTCGATGAAGTGTGAAATGGAATGTAAAGAGATTAGGTAACGGCCATCCACATGGTGTGAGGTGTGAAATGAAATGTAATGGTGTGGATGGACTATGTCCGTTAGCGACAGCTGACCAGGGTCCTTTGTGTGGAAGGTATTGATCCCCAAGTTGTGGATGGGTGACGACCGGAGACAACGGTGGATCGTATGCCTCTGCGCAGAGGATGCCACATTCCTCGGCTTCGCGGGTTCTCTGGACTAGGGATCGGCCATGAAATTGGCTCGGTTGGCGTGGTGGTCTTCCCTGCACGAGGGAAGAACGAACCTGGATGAAAAGCAGAAAATCACCCTAGAACAAAAAGGAATGACTGTACAAGTTTCTATCATTCCAATCTATATGCATTTTCGATGGAAGACCGGAGAAGTTCACCTCGATCTCCACTTCCGGTTCAATCATGGTAAACTTGGGGGACAATTGTTGACAAAGGAAATAATGTCACCCTAGAACGAAATTGCCCTAAGACGAAGGAAAGAACGAAGGGAGGAAGGACGATAGAGCGAAGAACGACAAAGAGTCGAGACGACCGAAATAGCGGTTAGGACGAAAAATGCATGATGCAGTTGCTTCCACAATCGCAACAGTTGGACGGTTTTCCCTCCACAACCGAGCAGCTGAGACACGCAGCTCAACGGTTACAGGCACGATCCGGCAGCTGCAGGGAAATACTGGGACCGCCCAAGCGGTTTACAAGTTCACTATAAAAGCTCAACCCACGATCAAGCAGTTAAGACGCACAGCCCAATGGTTACAGGCACGATCCAGCAGCTGCAGGGAGATACTGGGACCGCCCAAGCAGTTTACAAGTTTCACTATAAAAGCTCACTCGGACAGAGAGAAAAGGACAATCAAATGAAGACTCAAACGAGCATTTTTTTTATCTTTTAGTTTCTGTAACTTTTAGGACTGTAATTTGTGTGCTTGCGCCCCTTGGAGGCTTATTCACTTAATCAACACCCCTTGCTGAGACTTTGTCTCAGGAGGTTTGAATCTTACACGTTTCTCTTTCTTCTTCGCGCACAAAAATCACGCAAACACATAGTTGGAAATTGTTTCATTAATTGTTTTTAGAATAATCTATAAATGTATCTTTATTTCTCGGTCGCAGGAACAGCCAGTGGTTGATAAAACATCTCCTGACGTAGTAAGAATCATTCCCTCTTTCTTACAAATTTTGTTTTTCAATTAAAAATTGCAATGTGGAAATTAATTTTTAATGTTGCAGTGGAAGACGATGTGGGTCATGTATGTAGTCTCTAAAATCCAAAAGAAACGATTCAATAAGCCAATTAAAACTCGACGTATAAGGAGGATTTATACCCATGAAGAAATTCAGAACAGCATAAACAGTATTCTTGTTGTAGCTACTCTAATTATTGGTGCATGCTTCGCTGCTTCTATTCATATTAATGCCTAGTAGTCCTCAGGAAAGTAGTGGGGACGCTGCAGCTGCTGGTTCTTATAGAAGTCTTGTGAGTGTTTTTCATCAAAACCTAAGCAGTGAATCACAGGCGTTGGTGTTTTTTAACAATTCAGCGATGAATATGTCCGTCTTAGCAGCATTGATGCTTTGTTTTGCGCAATTGATGAACTCCAATAGAGCATCTTAATTTGATAGTCACGATCGTATATAGAATTGCTGGCAGTGCCATTTTTATGTTGTGTCAGGCTTACGAGTGCGCTCTATATATTGGCACTGGAACATATATTTACTTATTCGATGCCTCTTATGGTCTTTATGGCTGCCGTCAGTTACTTACAGTCACAGATAGTATTTCTACTTCCAATGGTTTTGATGGTATTTCTTAGTTTCAACGAATTTTCAGCTCTGTACGTGATATTCTTCCTAGCTTGGCATGAATTTCAGCTGTTCAGGAAAATGAAACGCTATACTTCTTTTGGAGAAAAATCAAAAGAAAAAAGAGAGAGGCTTGTCATTTTTTTGTAACGATTAGGCTGCTATATCCTTATTAAAGTCTTCTGTATTTTCTTTTAAATTGTATGCGCTTTTGTAACTTTGTTTTTGTGTCTATTACAAAGATAACTTATCATAATTAAATTCAAAAGTTTATAATTATATTTTTATGCAGTTTGCTTTCTTTCTTTTTTTTAAATTACAAATCACCATATTGCTATTATTTCAGGGCGTTGCTGTTTTGGTCAAAGAGCATCCCTTCAAAGCAGCAACTCACTGTTGCTAAAATGATGTTTTGCTTTGTCTGTATGGACGGACATGTCCGAAATCAAGCAAACCAGCATTTCTGGTTATTTTAACGTCAAAATACAATATATATAAATATGTATTCTTTCTATATTCCAATTTAAGATTATACACCATTGAACAATATTTTTTTTAAATCTGAACCGGGCTGGTCCTAATGATTCCCAATCAATTAGAAATCAATCGACCCTATCAGTTTAACCAGCAGACCGGTGATTAGGTCAATTTATGGCAGGTCTCTATGTCAGTTTTTTTTTTTTAAAATAAATAAAATTCATTGCTAACAAAATAATTTAATTTAAATCTTATTTTTACAAAATAAAGAAAATGTAATAAAAAACAATTAATGGCTACTGAAGGCTCGAAAAAAGTAATGAAAACCCATATTTTCAAAAGTTTTGGGCTTGATCTTGGAGAGTTTGATTATGATTGGGCTTTGCTTTTAGTCCAATAGTGATTTCATGCACAAGTGCACTTTTTTGATTAGATTCTTCATCTTTTTTATTGCAATTAGCAATTCTATGCTTATCAGTTTCAATTTTTGAGTTACAGTTAAAGAGTTTTATTTTGTAAAATCCGAATCCCTTTTCAAGATTTTATCATTAGCTTATATAACCTCATGTTTTCTATACAAATGGAGGCTACATTCCTTGAATTGACACTTGTCAATTACTAAGCTACATTAAGATGCATGAAATACATGTCTCACATGATATGCTCAAATGTAAGATTATGTGTAATTACATTTGTCATTATGCATATTAAAGTAAGATTGCATGTGCACTTCTTTGATTAGAATCTTCATTCTTTTAATTGCAATTAGCAATTCTATGCTTATCAGTTTCAATGTTTGAGTTGCAGTTTTAGAATTTTATTTTCTGAAATCTGAATCCTTTTTCAAGATTTTGTCATTGGCTTATATAGCCTCGTGTTTTCTCTGTAAATGAAGACTTCATTCCTTGACTTGACACTTGTCAGTTACCGAGCTTCATTAAGATGCATGAAGTACATATGTTAGATGATATGCTTAAATGTAAGAATATGTGTAATTACATTTGTCATTATGCATGCTAAACTAAGCTTGCATGTGCACTTCTTTGATTAGAATCTTCGTCCTTTTAATTACAATTAACAATTCTATGCTTATTACTTTTAATTTTTGAGTTGAAGTTTTAGAATTTTATTTTATAGAATCCGAATCTTTTTTCTAGATTTTGTAATTGGCTTACATAGCCTCGTATGACACTTGTCAGTTATTGGGCTTCTTTAAGATGCATGAAGTACATGTGTCACATGATATGCTGAAATGTAAGATTATTTTTAATTACACCTATCGTTATGCATGTTAAACTAAGCTTGCATATGCACTTCTTTGATTAGAATCTTTCTCTTTTTAATTGCAATTAGTAATTCTATACTTATCAATTTCAATTTTGAGTTGCATTTTTAGAATTTTATTTTATTTTATAGAATCTGAATCTTTTTATTTTTTCTAGATTTTGTCATTAGCTTATATAACCTCGTGTTTTCTATGCAAAATGAGGCTTCATTCCTTGAATTAACAATTGTCAATTACTGAGCTTTTTTTAAGATACATGAAGTACATGTGTCACATGATATGCTGAAATGTAAGTTTATGTTGGACAGTTATGACCCATAGCATCACTATTTGTACAGATCATGGTGTTTTTGTACAAATTAACTATGTGACAAAGGAAATTGCTCTTTTATCATTTGTGATTAGATCACCAAGATGTATAAATGATGAAAGGTCCATATGATTAGTTCCTAGATTGAGATGATATGAGACAGTAATAATCCATAAAGGTTTAATCATTAAATATCCATAGTCGTAGTATTATCGAGATTGGACATCGATAATGCGGAATAGACTAGTATTGTACTTGTGCGCGTTGTGAGGGCATAACGGCATAGTTCTCATATATTTGGGTATAGGATACTCATGCAAGTGTAATAGGAGGTTGTGTTTTACCGATGGTACGGAAAACAGCTTCGCTCTGGATAGACCCCTCGGAATTCCATTGGTAGTATTACTATGTGTCTATGGAAGTCCGAATCATGGTAAGTGTATTTGGTCTTAACCTGAGACTTGCACCGCTAATACTTGCGACAATCAATGTACTTTGGTTTTGGTCGTCCAGGGCTTTAACAGGTTCTGTGTACGCCTCTTCTGGGTATATTGAGAATCGTAGTGTATTGGGTGTGATGTCGAGATGGAAGTATCACTCCAGTAATAGTGGAGATGATGATCACGTAGGATATGGAACTCGTTCTCTTATATGCAGCAGCTATCGGGATATTATGACTAGGTCATGTTTATCCGATTATAGAGACTAGTTACCAGAGATCCGATATGTGCTTCGTACGGGGCAGACACAATTCCAGCCCCAGGCCTAGCACGTGACATCCGATACTGGATCGAAATACGCAATACTACGTATACTATGCCTGATATAGATCACATATTCCTATAAGTATATTTCTGGAGAATTTGGTAGGCATGGCGCTTTGCTAGAAGCCAACATTGTCTTGTAAATCGGTACAAACGTAGTACTAGGTACGTACATGTTCGAATAGTCCGACGACCGTATTTACTGCCAACATATCCGGGGGTCTCATGGGTCGCTTCCCGAAGATTCACCGATGACGTATGACTCGCACTTTATTAATCTGGGATTAATTAGATGAGAGATAAAATTAATCTGGGATTAATTACGGAGATATTTTATCTGGGATAAAATATTTATTAAAGAGAGAGAACGATTAATTTGGAATTAATCGATAAAATAATATATTTGATATATTATACGAAATTGGATTTCGACGCGGAATTAAAATTAGATTTTAATTCGTGCAAACGAGTTAATTTAGAATTAATTCGTTAGCGACGTGAATAGTAATTTTGCTAGGCAAAGTTATTTAATTAAATTAGATTTAATTTCGTCGCAACGGAAAATTCGTTAATTTGGAATTAGCGAACCCGGGCCCGAGAGTGTTTGCGGGCGCACTCGTATTTCGAATTCAAGTGCGGCCCACAAGTCACATCAAGCGTCAAATCACTAGTCAATCAATTGATGTGACAACTTGTCACTTGATTGAGTGAATAGTGATGGAAGTTGTTGGAGTTGTTGGATGGCTTAAAGCCTTTGACTTTTGGAAAGCCAAAAATTTGGTAATTGAATTTTGAATTCAATTTTGTGTATTAGATACACAATTTTCCCAACAACCAAAACTTAACACACATTTCTCTCTTCTCTCTTCTCTCCTTCACGCCCAAGGGGCTGCACTTCTTCTTCTGTTTTCTTCTCATTACCGAGACAAACAAGGAGAAGCAAGTGATGATTTTATTGCAAAATCAAGAGTGCTAGCACACAATGGAGTCATCCTAAGGTGATAGGGAAACCTACTTGTGAGCATGGAATCACTTCACCAAGCTTGGAGCATCAATGGAGGACCATTGCCGAATTTTGGAGAGCTCAAAAACTGTCACTGCCGAATGCACCTTGGAGGAGAACTTGAAGTTTTTGTGTTCGTCGCATCGCTCAACCGCTCAATGTAAGTATTCCGCAACTTCCTTGTTGTATTCGCACTTTGTTTCATTGCTTTATTCGATCCTCGGGACCGTAGAAACCCAAAAGTTTAGGTGTAATTACTCATGTCACTATGCATGCTAAACTAAGCTTACATGTTAAGTTAAGTGGGTTTCCATTAAAGCTCACTAACTTTGGACTATGTTACGTGACCTCATATACTCCGTGGTGTTGATGTAGAGGTCGAAGTGGCTCTTTTATATTCCCTTATTAATTTAAAGATTCCAGATTAAATTCTCTTTGGAGTGTCCTTACTTCGGAATGAGTTGATCTGGGAGTGAATTGATCTATGAGGGACGTCATTTTGGAATCACCGTTCTAAGTTGTCATGTTAGTGGCTGAGTTTCTTTGGAGATATTGGGGTTCTAATGATCATTGTGACTTCTTGTGTCTACTCGCACTGTATGTCTAATAGTACCATGACAAATGTTGCTATTCTTTTGGACCTTTATCTGTCTGGCGCAGTTTCGCTAAGGAAACTTATTAAAAAAGATTCATAGATATGACGACACGTAGCCAATTGAGTATGACTGAAATTAGGCACCTATATTCACTACCTCATCAGACCGTTATTTGAAATAAATAGTTGCAAGAAGTTTACATGTGTCGCGTCACTTTGTTTGATGGGAATTAAATGCCCATGGAGCTGTTCGCTAATGCGAGATCCATCTACTGAAAGACATTAATTAAATGATCTATGAAAAGGTATTGCATAATTTACGAAGGGTTTCACCAAACCCTGCCTATATAAAGGAAGAAATAACTTCATTCTTTACTTTATGTCCCTTGAGTTTTCTCTCGTATAAGAAAAACTTCTCTCTTTAGCCTTTCTTCTTCACAAAGCTTTATGTCTTTAACAATGGTTTCTCCAGCAATTGTAACAAAAAGAGTTTTCAAAGAAGATTAGTTTTCTTTGTAAAATGAGATGATTTTGGTTTCAGACAATAAATCTTTCAAAAAGCATTTTAGTTCCCGTTTTTAATTGTCAACTCACTAGGTCGTTGAAACAATATAACCCCCACACTCCACAGTTTATTTTACAGGTAGATTTACCTAGTGAGCCATAGCCGAACATTAGTTTGGGATTGAGGAATTGAGTTTATTGCAGTCACTAGAGTATGGATCTGTCATGCTAAGTTTGTTGTTCACATTTAGATATAAAGCTTGTATGTCGGTGTGAGTCAAGTATAAATGTATATAATATTACAGATATAAAGTATAAGTATTTATTAAAGTCAGTAAATTTATTCGTATGTTTGTAATTAGTTCGTGAAATAGTTTAATAAATTTCTATTATAGTAACATAAGTCAAAGGTATGTCAAGAAAGTTTAAAAATGGTCAGATGCTCAGGGTGGTGGTGAGGATCCATCACCTGCCAGTAACATCTCTGCACTGGGGATGTTACAATAATGGTATCAGAGCATGATCTTGGGGTCAATAACTGCGTATGAGGGTGATTGTATGATAATGTAATTCTTATTATTACTACATATTAGGTCACATTCCTTTTGATAATTCCAAAGAAAAGTACGGTTGTGTATTTAGTTTCGTTTTACTGATTCCATTAGAAATCATATACAAACTTAAACTAAGTGGATTTATTGGGGCGTTTCATATTTATTGGAGTCTTTCATCAAGGGCGTTGGGTCAAAATCCTTTTATGACTCTGCATCAATGATTCCAATATTATTAGGAAATAATATTTGAATAATTTCTTCATATTCATAAAAATAGGGGGCATATTTCACATGGATATAGTAAGTCTTGCTTAGGCTACTTTAATGGTAGTCTTTATATTTTCCCTTTCGCTCGTAGTATGGGGAGGAACTGGACTCTAGAGATACTACCAATTGGGTTGGGAAATCAAACGATATCATTTTTTTCTAGATCGTTCTTCAAAGCCTTTTTAATTATATTAATTATTAAATAATGAAATTATATTTAATATATTTAATTCAGTAATTTAATTCCATTTAGAATTTCGAAATTGAATTAATCAAAATATCTTCATTTAAGAATTCTATTGTCTTGGATTCTACCGAGGTAATTGTATTCGATTCTATTATGAATATAATATAATTCATTATATATATGAATAATACTCTTTCAAAATCCAAATCAAACAGATATTTCATAAATTCCCCTATTCCTATTTCGAAAGGAAATGAGATATGAATAATAGGAATTTATTCCAACCGAAGTCTTCCTAAATTTTCTATTTCATTTTTCTAAATCGGCCATTCCCGGAGTCATATATGGACAATGAGAAAGAACGCGGAAAACGAGACTGCTTTTTACTATTCAAATAGAAAAGAAACGAGTTCATGATTTAATATTTAAAAATAATAAAATTATGCCTAGGTCAAGTCACATATTTCGCACTTACCGCTTCTTTATTATTTTAGAAATTTGATTTCGGATATGCTTTATTGACTCATTTCATATCATGGCCCAATGGCAAGGGTTAAAAATCGTTAAGGTGCTCATTTTGAAATCTGATGAAGGTACCGTAGAACTCCTTGGATCATCTGTCAACCGCTCAATCAATTACTTCTTTGGAATGCTAAAAAAAGATTAATTTATTTCTTTCATATTTCATTTTATTTATTAACTTGATTTTCTTTTAGTAATATATGCCTAAGTTTATTTTTCTTTCATTGATTTGATTCTAATGGATACCAAGATTTATATTGAAACTAATCAGAATTTAAGAAATTAGAAAATCGTAAGAGCCGTCTTTCTCTTCTTTCAGATTGATTGGAATAAACAAAAAGAAAATAAAAATAGATGAAGCAAAGAAATATAATTGAGATATTATATACATTACATATATTTAAGTCATATTAACATGTATAAAGATACATATCCATATTGTAGATTGATCTCTATTCAGTTTCAATCATTATACATTATAATAATTAAAACAGATAGTATGGTAGAAGGATTCATATATGAGTCTTTCTACTATACTATTGGATCTCATAGGCTATTGGTGATTCTAGTCCGTTCATTTTATTTAAGACTAAGAAGGGAAATTGGAATTTTTTTCTTAAATCACTTATAAGAACTAACAAGTCGAGTTTCATTCAAATTAATCACCTTGACTGACCGTTTTTACGTATATTATAAGCAAAAAGGGTTGTAGGAACTAGAACGAATAGTGTAATAGCAATAAATGTGAGTATATTTACTTCCATAATCTCATCGTTTGTTTTTTTTACTTCACAATAACTTGGGATTTAATCTTATTTAGATGATAACCATTTCGCTTGTAAATTCAATGGGATCAATTACATTTCGATGATAGCAAATGGGATCAATTACATTTCGATGATAGCGAATGGGATCAATATCATGAATAACAATATCTGACTGTCAAGTCGATTCATCGTCGAGAATTCAATAATATAACATAGGCAGATCTTTTATCCACACACCGAATACAGACTTGAATCCCGAATTCAATCAACAGAATTCATTTAACTGTATACTTAAATGTACTTCTTCTAAAATTCTTATTCATGGACATATTGGCTTATTACACACACACTCACAACTATACACGTATCCAATACAAACTTTACTTGACTACGATTGTACTGCGATCTGGTGGACTCAGACCCTCTAGTGACTGGCATCAGTATCCATCATCTCGAGTTCGTCCTTCGGGTATACCTGTAAAATAAGAAACTGGAAGGGGGGGGTTAGATCATTTGAACGATCTAGTGAGTGGACAATTAAAATGAAAAATGATTCTTTTTGAAAATTCATGGCTCTAAGAACCGAAATCCTCCCAAAAAAATATATTATTTTCTGAAATCTATTTCTTATATGAAAATAAAATCTTATGAAAAGATTTTCTGAAAACTCTTTTATAAAACTCATCTCTTCTGAAAATATGTTTCTAGAAATCCATTTCTGAAAATATGTTTCTAAAAAGATCTAAAACTGAAAACTCTGTATCCGAGAAATACATATATGTATATTTGTATATCTGGCGCTTAGAGGCATCCCCCCGTACGAAATATTTGGTGGTCTTGGGGCGTTGCATCTCGCCATCCCCCAAGCCACAAATCTGGAGTCGGGGGTGCGGATCTATGCTACCCTCCAAACTCAAAATCTGGGATCTAAGGGCATCAATCATCCCTAGTCCTGAACTGCGTGTGCACACGATATTTGTATCCGTCAATTCCATATTTGAGTCAAGTTTCATACTAAGGTGGATTTTTCCCCCATGCCTCCAAAAATCATAAAACTCAACTTTGAAAATCAATTTTTCTAAAAACATCATCATTCGTAAAAACAACAGTAATAAAACTTATCTTTATGAAACATGCTCTTTCTTAAAACAACTGAAAAGAAATCTAGCTAACGCCCTATGTACTTAAAAGTAAGTCTGGTATCAAATCTTATAAGTAAATACATTTAGAGAGAATGGTCCACTCACAAATTTAAAATCTGGCTGACATTACTTTACTTCAGTGTAGGAGATTTTGGTTCCTACAACGATCTATAATTGGTAAACTTGATTAGAAATTGGGCTGAGGAATATATTTTAGAATTAGGCTAAGTTTATCCATTCAAGTACTTGCTATCACTTCAAGGCGTATCATACTTATATCATGATGTGATGTATGTATGCGAGCTGATACGAGACCCTTAGGGTGGCCTCTAACATGCTAGGGTGAAATTGGAATGAACTAAAACTGATTCTGGGAAATTTTATTCACGCATTACGACGTTGTCCCTAGGGCGTCGTGACGCTCACACATGCTACTGAACTAGTGAGCATCCTCTACTTCAAAGCCGTGACGCAAGGGTTGGGCATTACGACTCCCACACGCATCGCGACTTTAAGTACTGAGCGTCACGACGTCCGCCAAACAGAGACGAGGTATTGAGCTTCCTCTGCTTTCCACATTACGATGCTAGTCATTAGGAGTCGCGACGCTCATATTCCAGAACCGAATTAGTGAGAAATTTTCTAATACACGTCACGACGCTGGGGATACATGTTGCGACGCCAACCTATTTTTAGGACCCATCATGAACTTCATCTTCACTCTCAACTTCTACAACACTACTAAAGCTATAACCATAACAAATACATAAAATATCATCAATGACACCCTTTAATAATTTCTCATGTCCAAAATCCAAACACCAACCATTTACTTTCATATCATCAAATCACCAACTACAATCCCCCATCTCATTCATACACATAAAAGCTTCATTTCATGTTTATACCTTCAAAACATCTCTCAAATTGTTTGTTAATAACTCTACTAATGCTAATTATGTAATTCTCATCACTAGGGTAATGCAAGGTGCGAATTGAGATTTTTCTCAACAAGTTTCAAACTGAAATTAAAAGAGGGATAGTGGATTAGAACTTACATTTTGTTTTTTGGAACTTGAAACTCATCATCATTCATCCAAATTCCCATGAAAATGTAGAAATTTTTCATTGAGAAATTCCTTGCTCTAAGTTATGTTTTTGCTTCCCCAAAAGATATGGTGAATAGTGGGTTATTTATAGACAATGGATTGATTTTGTGTAATGGAATGAATGGTCAAGATGGTGCCACATCACCCAAATCTAGGTCATTCTCGAAATTCACTGTAGCAGTCACATAAATCTCGATTTTTGATTTATGTCTGATTTAAATTTGGAAACATTTCCAACAGGACGTTGTTTGTCTCGATCTTGGCTTTCCGACGATATAAAGTTCATAAAAATCGAAAATCATATGAAATTGTTACGGCCCAAATACCATGGGCTGTCCAAATTTAATATTGTAATGAATTTCGTATCGCAACCGTGAGGAATTTGCTGAATGTCTAAAAGTCATTCCATGAGAACATACATGCTTGAACATGATTTTTATCATGTATCATGTCTCCGATAACGTAATAATCATTTGCCTTTGACAACATACAAGTCGTCGAGATTACCGGGTGTTACATTAAAAAAATTTGATTCTTGAATATGTTATTCCTTATTATATATACTTTATTTAGAATTTTATGGTTCAGAATTCATTTTATAACTAAATTACCACAACCTATCCAGATTAATCCCTACGCACATATTAATGTAGATTTTTCTAAAAATGCTAGTGTTTTTCTTTTCTTATTAAGCTTAATTTCGCTAGCTTGTTGGGCTTTATTTTTGTGTTTATTTGGGCTTGAGTTGATTTTACAAATACCTTGGTGCATTTAGCAATTGGGTTGATTTAAGCTTGAGTTTATTAGCAAATTATTAAGGTTTACTTAGTAATCTCACTTACTCAATACACCCCTCTCATTTTCATTATAAACCCCATATTAGAACAATTTATATAGAATACATTAGGCCCGTCTGTGCCTGTCTCGCTCTTCAATCATCTCATTATCTTTATGCTTCAGCATTTTCACATTCTACTTATTGTTATTGTAGTTAAACTTTTGTATAATATTTCGTTCATTACAATTCTCTCCCTTTAAAATGATTCATCTTTAAATAATCATAACCCCAGGGAATGGTTTTTTCTTATTCTCAATACTCAATTATAGGGCTGTTTTTCCTTACCGTTTCATATTTTCTTAATCTCCAAACACAATCATATGAAAGACATGATGAATCTGTTATGCTAAACCAAATCTAGAACCTATTTACCTTTTCCTTTTTCTATAATTTATTCACGCATTCTCTTACCTGTGTAACCTATTCATCCACATCATCCTTGCATAATGCTCTATACACATCTATTACTACCCGTGTTAACTAATGTACATTGTTAACTTCTTAAAGTTAACTTTTCATCATAATTCTCTATAATGTTTTTGTTGGGGTTGGTGCTCAGAGCGTCAATCCGCATCGTATTTATGTCTGATTCATGAATACGATCAATTCCTTTTTTCCATAATATTACTTATTTATGGTTGTACCTCTTATTTTTATATACGTATTCGATCTGATTACAATTAGATTGAAACTAAATGTGGTTTAGTGATATGTATATATTAGACAAAGGTCCGAAAATATATAATGCAGTACACAGTTACAAAGGTAGTTTGTAATTGACATTGGGAAGTGTCACTGCTAAATGTATATTATCAAATATAGTTCCTGGTCATATTTACTAACACGGGTCGGTTAGTCAAATCTGTTGAGACCAGTACATGTCGTATATCGAGACTTGGTCCGATGGTTTATCCCAATGAACCATGAGTTTAGGGAGACTCGTATAGACGTGTAGGTGTTTATAATGGATAAACATTGAACGACTCACCGAAGATTCTTAATGGATGGTACACCAACATCAATAAGAATCTTCTCGGGTTGAGTAGCATAGTGGTCCTTCGACTTGAGATACCACTGTGGATGTATGAGACATCCTCCACACTTAGATGGCAGTCACGTCACCGATCTATTTAGATCAGACCTTCGCCTGTTCGTTGGGTGTGGACTGATCCTCAGGATATCCTGTGTGTATCAAGATAGGATCCGTTAGTTCTGTGTACAGAGCATAGGTAGTCCATATATGATTAGCAGTCGTTTAAATCTGTGGCCACAATATACTTCGGAAAGTGAGTTCCGAATGTTATTTAGAGATTGCTAATAGATACGTCGATGAGATAATACCTATAGAGATTTGACGTTTACATCTATATCTCTGGTATTATCCGGATACTTGTGACGAGGAGATTATACGTATGCAATGACCTCGACCTGTATGATTCAGCTAGTTTATCCGTGGTCATCATAATTTACGGGTGGGTAAATTATGGACACAAAATTAGATTTTGTGACGGATATACCTGAATCTAGAGAGTCTCACTAATGAAATATACTCGTAGAGCACTAGGGCAACTTTTATAAATAATTGTGATTATTTATAAATCGTTTAAACGTTAAACGAAAAATACATGCGAACGTGTCGAACCGTCATTTCTTAATTAATGTGTATTTGTATTTAATATATGATATTATTAAATACACATTAATAAATTGTCAAATATAGGTATTTGATATATATCATTAATATATGTATTTGAGATATTTAAAGTAAATATAATACATATATTTGAGATATTTATATTTAATTAATTATTTAATTATTTAATTGTTAAATAAATTATATAATTAAAATATAAATATCTCACCAAATGATAAAATTAGGAAATGATTATTAGTGTAAATGTTTGACTTTACATTAAAAGGAAATGGTTGTCAAATTGAGTTTGACTTCTTAAGATATTTGTTTTAATTGTTAAAAATTGAAAATATCAATTTCTTTTTATTTTTGTTATTTTCGGCCAACACCCTGTAATAAATATAATTGTTATATTTTTTTTAGTTGCTTTATTTGACTGTAAGAAAATCATTAAATGGTTTGATGATGACTTTTGCAAGTTAATAAAGCAAAATTAAATGAAATAAAAATATCATGATATTTTGTATATACACCACCAATTTCGACCAAGGGCTATTTGGAACAAGTATATATTATTTTTTTTCATTTTTTAGGGTTAGAGAAGTTCATTAGATACCAAATAAACATAAAAGAAGTTGAGAGAAATGTTGGATAACATGACCCATAGCGTCACTATTTGTACATATCATAGTGTTGTTGTACAAATTAACTATGTGACAAGGAAATTGCACTCTCATCATTTGTGATTAGATCACCATAGATGTATAAATGAAGAGAGGTCCCTATGATTAGTTCCTGGATTGAGATGATATGAGACAGTATCAGTCCACGAAGGATTAATCATTAAATATCCCTAGCCAGAGTATTATCGAGACTGGACATCGATAATGCGGAATAGGCTAGTATTGCACTTGTGCGCGTTGTGAGGGCACAACGGCATAGTTCTCATATATTTGGGTATTGGATACTCATGCAAGTGCGATAGGAGGTTGTGTTTCACCGATGATACGGGAAACAGCTTCGCTCTGGATAGACCCCTCGGAATCCCATTGGTATTATGACTATGTGTCTAGGGAGTCCGACATCAGGGTAGGTGTGTATGGTCTTAACCTGAGACTTGCACCGCTAATGCTTACGACAATCAGTATACTTTTGTTGAGGTCGTCTAGGACTCTAACCGGTTCTGTGTACGCCAATGCTGGGTATATTGAGAATCGTAGAGTATTGGGTGTAATGTCAAGACGGAAGTATCACCCCAGTCATAGTGGAGATGATGTCACGCAGGATACGGTATTAGTGCTCTTAAGTGCTGGCCGGCCATCGGGATATTATGACAAGGTCATGTATATCCGATTATAGAGACTAGTTACCAGACATCCGATATGTGCTTCGGACGGGGCAGACACGTATCCAGCCCCAGCCCTAGCACGTGACTATCCGATACTGGGCCGATATACACGATACTTGGTATACTACGCCTGATATAGATCTTAAATATTCATTAGATGAATATGACCGGAGAATTAGATAGACTTCGTGCTTTGCTAGAAGCCGATCTTGTCTCGTAAATCGGTAGAACGTAGTACTTGGTACGTACGTGATTCGGATATTCCGACGACCGTATTTACTACCGAATTATCCGGGGATCTCATGGGTCGCTTCCCGATAATGCACCGATGACGCATAACTCGCACTCATTAATAATCTGAGATTATATAGAAGAAAGAGAAAATTAATCTAGGATTAATTACGGAGATATTTTATCTAGGATAAAATATCGTATAGAGAGAGATAACGATTAATTTGGAATTAATCGGTAAATTAATATATTTGATATATTAAACGAAATTGGATTTCGACGTGAAATTGAAATTGGATTTTAATTCGGGTGAACGAATTAATTTAGAATTAATTCGTTAGCGACGTGAATAGTGAATTCGCTAGGCGTAATCATTTAATTACGACGCAATGGAAAACTCGCTAATTTGGAATTAGCGAAACCGAGCCCGAGTGTGATTGCGAGCGCATTCGTATTTCGAATTCGAGTGCGGCAACGCAAGTCACATCAAGCGTCAAATCATTCGTCACATCAAGCGTCAAATCAAATGTCACTTTGAGTGATGTGATTGATTGATGTGATTGATTGATTGAAAGACACACATCAAATCACTTTATTAAAGTGACTTTGAATAGTTGATGGGTGTTGGTGTAATAGTGACTAGCTAATAACTTTTACCATTTTCATTTATTTGATAAATGTTTTGGTAATTGTTTTTAGCATATTTTCTAGGAAAATATATAAGACATTTTTAGGAAATGTTTACTAAGTCTTTAACACATTTTTCCACATCTCTCTCTCTCACCATTTTTCCTTCTTCTCTTCACGCCAAAAGGGAAGAAAACTCACTGGTTTCATACCAGTTTTGGCGTGGAATTATGGGAAGCAATGAGTGATTTTCTTGTTGAGAAATCAAGTGCTAGCACACTTGCGACTATTGCGAAGGTGTTAGGGAGGTTTCACCCATGAGGCGGGACTCATCCGACGAAGTTTGGAGCTTCGAAATGAGATCCGATTCAGCTCAAACCAGTGAGCAAAACTGCTGCAGTGGGGCGCCTAAGGCAGTGGGCTTTTTGGCTTGATTCGTCTTCAAATCGTCTCAACCGATCAATGTGAGTATTCCGCAACTTCGTCGATATGTATTCGCAATGTTTTTCATGCTTATAATCGATCCGGGACCATAATAGAAACCAACAATGGCATCAAGAGCCTAGGTTTGAGCATGAAAATTTTAGGGCTTAAAATTTGGGTAAACTTGTTTTGAGCATGATTTGAATGAATTGAATGTTTGAGTATGCTTATAACATGTTTAATTAGTGATTGATTGGATCAATTTAATGAAATAATGATTGGATCAATTTTTCCCCAAAAATTCATGTTGGCCGAATGTGATGAGTATTTTGGAATTCTTGGAATTTTTCATTTTGATTCATTGGATGAGTTGTAATGATGTTGGATGATGTTAATTTAAGATTGAATTGGATTTAATTTTGAATTGAACAAAATCCCCAAAATGCTTATGGTGGCCGAATGGACTTAATGCCCTAATGTCTTGGAAATTTTGATTTTGTGACATTGGATGTGTTATGAAATCAAATTGGATGGTGATTTAATGTCGATTGTGGGTTCGATTGGATTGAAACCAATCGGACACAAAATCACACTCCCTTGGCCGAGACTAAGTAGCATGTAAAATGGGTTTGATTTTTTTCATTTATGTGTTGGACATGTGATGATGATAATGAGCATGATTAATTGGACTAATTCATGTTTTGGAAATATTGATTTGGGTGATTAATCATGTAATGCACTTTAGGTAATTAAATTGCGGAATTGGATTCATGTAATTTAGTTATTTAGGCCTTAAATTGGATTTGGGCTTCTAATGTTGTAATTGGCTAATTGGGTTTGATTTTATCAAGTTGGGTTTAGGCCAAATAGATTGGATCCAATTGGGCCCAAAACCACTACCATAAAGCCCAAATGCAACTTATAAACCTTTAAAGTTTAATTGGGCCTAATGGGCCTAAATTGATTTCTGGGCTTAGTGGGTAACTCCTTGATTGGGCTTTGGTTGCCGAAGCCCACGCCTTAAAGAAATTAATTAAAGCCCATTAGACTTGAATTGAATTGACGTTGGACGTTAATCGGGCTTTGAGACCCGAAGCGATTAAATTTGGAATTTAAGTCGTTAAAGGTTTATTAAATAAAGTGTAATATTCAATTTGGAATTGAATAGTGAATTAGTATTAAATACATGTTAAATTGGATTTAATTATGTAGTTTAATTTAATTCAAGAATTCGTACTTTGAGTACTTATTCGCAAAAACGAGTTTGACTCGAGCAAAATCAAATCGTTGTTTGAACATTGGATGATCACATAATTATCAGATTAATTATTTTGATTAGATTGATTGATAGCATGCTTTTGTGTGAATCGTGGTTGTGATGAATGAATAATGTATATCGGATGGATATTAGTCGGGTGGGGCAATTTTGGAAAATTGTTGTAATAAATTCGATTTATTAAATTGGACCTGCGTGTCCAGCCTTATCACCTTTATTCTCTTTGTATTCTCTTCTCACCTATTCCCCTCAATGTAAATGAGGTTTCTTTAGAAGTGTAGTGTAACGGGTAGAAGTAATACAAGTGCTAGCTGGAGTGAGAAAGGGAGAGATTTGATCTAGGATCAATGTGTTAAGTATCCATCCGCATATCATTATTATTTATTTTCATACTCGTTTTATTATGTATTTAGAATGCATGTTTAAGGGTGTATGATGATGAGACCTTAACAAAGATAATGAAATTGGTAGCCAATTTGCACGCAAAAAGCCCTCATCAAATATCATGCGTCTTTTCCTTCCATTGAGTGATTCTTGCTCAAGATCCTAGATTGGCATGGGTTGTTGGCCAAA
This sequence comes from Zanthoxylum bungeanum, assembly GCA_019454045.1. Lineage (NCBI taxonomy): Eukaryota > Viridiplantae > Streptophyta > Magnoliopsida > Sapindales > Rutaceae > Zanthoxylum > Zanthoxylum bungeanum. The sequence goes on along the minus strand of SKCR01001372.1, from coordinate 25,297 downwards.
GTCAACTTGTCCGTCGAAGATGTGCTTGAATCACGAAGCTTTGTTCTATATTGGTGTCTTGTCCAAGTTGTGGTTTGTTGGCCAAAGTCAAGACCACTTCTTGTCCATCGACATTGATTACGAAGCTTCCATGGTCAATGGGTCCGCGCTTGACTGGGATCATCAGGTTTGTTGTGCCAAAGCCAAGGCCTAGTTGATTCAGAGGAAAAAGGTTAGGCTATATATTGGATATATAGGCATATATAAGATATATGTTTCGGACTTGGATGTCCACCTACTGGATCTAGGAATTGGATTGGATCCAATTGATCTTAGAGATCTACCTAGTTAATTATCATACAATTTGTTGGCCAAAGTCAAGATTGTATGATATTTAACGGGATCCTAGCCCACTAGGAAACACGGTTTCCCGAGTACTCGACAGAGGGTTAGAGGCTCGCCGAAAAATAGTGGGAGGCAAGAATTGAATTTGCAATATTCGTTCAATTACTCGCCATACGCGCTCAAACAAATATCACTCGTCATATATTAAAGTATTAGTTGGACTAATATTTAATGTTGTTTTAATAAACAGTTGGACTGTATTATAGTTGATTATATATAATTGGATTATATTAATCAATATATTTGAATTAATTAATTTCAGCTTACAGTTGATTTTATAATTGGATTATAGTAATCAATGTAATTGAGGTTAATTAATTTGGATTATATTTGATTATATAGTTGGACTATTATAATCATTATAATATATAGTACCACTTATAATTGATTAAATAGTTGGACTATTGTAATCAAGATAAAATTGAAAAGTTGGATATTTAAAATATAATCTGGGATTAAAATATTTTAAATGATTTAATTTTCAAATTGGGAATAATAATAGGAGTTACTTTATTTGATAAAATAACTTATTATACCTTAAGCCCAAAATTAAGCAAAATAAGTAGAGCATAATATCTTTGGAAGATTTATGTGATGATGACTTTAATTCTTAATTTAATATACTTGTCATAAATCTATGTTTAGATTTAAAAGTATTAAATTGCAATTAATAATTCTTAGAGAATTGATTTGACTATTCTAGAGGTGAAAAATCAAAGTTTGCAATTGGGCATGTTGCACAAGGTGCACATCGTTTCGATATTCCGAAACCCGAGGCTTGGCCAAAGGTTTGTGAAATATTGAAAAGATAATTGACATATCCCAAAGTGACTACCATTTGGATATGGCAGACACGAAGGAATTAAAGAAAGGGCAAGGCTCTGACTTTAAAAATGTTTGTCAAAGTTATGTTCACTACTAGTATTGAAATTAGATTTTAATACTTAGTGTGGTACATAAAATATATGTATTGATGTTCAGAATCTGCTTTGAGCAGGATACTGACTTCAAGCTGAGATTGCTCTGCGAATCGGAACGGGACGAAAGTCGCTGTTTCGACCGTAGATACCTAAGTTTAGGAACTACCCTTCGGGTGTGGTACTTAAATTAGGAACTGTTATAATGTAACTAGTTTGACTAGAGACATTATCTCTATATCAGTGTTTAATCCATTGTGGATAAAACCTTATATTCTAGAACACTAAGTGTTTCATTATATAAAGATGATACTGAGATAAACACATTAGATGTGAATAACATAATTTATATTTTGAATATAATTAAAATCTCAATACATATAAAATGACAAATAAATAGCTCAAATTGATTTGATCAATAGAGACTTATTTGTGGCATTGTTGTCTGGGACACAATTAAACAAGATTCGTATATCCGCACTTTTGAAGAGTGGGTACTAGGACTGATTTGACTATTCAAATAAAGTCTACGAATCTAGTTTGTAAGGTAAAGTACCTAAAACACTGTTTACTTGGTAATAGTGTAAATGCCACCGATCTGTTAGCCCTATTCATGGTGAAGCTAGTGGGCCCATATCTAGCTAGGCTAGATGTGAACATGAATATTTCGTGACCTTAACGGATGTAACATCACGTTATGGTTATGTGTTTCTTTTGAAGAACACAGATCGTAAACTATTAGAGTTTCGACATGAAGTAGATAAACAGATCGGCTATAGTATTTTACCGTCACGGTAAGACCGTAATGGAAAATACTTAAGCAGTAAGTTTCAAACATACATGAAAGAGTATAGTATTCTTTCAGATGAGGACTCCTCCCGAGACACGTCAGTTAGACGGTGTGTCCGAACGAAAACCGAATTTTGTTATACATGATAAGGTTTATCACGAGTCGCTCTGAGCTATCATTTCCTTCAACGGATATGTATTAACAGTGCAAAACTTATTTAGAATAAGGTTCCATATAAATCTGTTTGACAGATTTCATATAGGATATGAACAGGAAAGAAACAGGGTTTCTCATTCCTAATAATTTGGGTATGCCGGGCATAACGTTTGGATGATACCAAACTAAGAACCCAAATTGGATAAGTGCTAATGAATATAGGTTATCCTTGGAAAACCATAAGTATAGTACTTATAATCTCACATGAGAACAATATGATTGTTGCTCACCATGCGGTTTTCCTAAGAGGAACACCGATATGCAGTGGTCAGTGGGAGGATAGTGATACTCGATGAAAATCAGAGTAATACTATTCGAGGCACGAAGTCCTTAATGGAACACAAACAGTTCATCAATGATGAATCTGTACCATTAATCTTCGAATACACAAGAACCGCGTAGATCGGAGAGAATCAAAAAACAACCTGGGGTATGGGTTTCTGATGTAACCCCTTAAAGATGTAAATCTTATGGAGGTATACCAACCGACTACGTACGAGGAAGTGATACAAGGTATCGACTCCCTATTATGGCAAAGTGCCATGAGTCCGAAATGGATTCCATGTATAACAACTATGTTTGGATACTAGTTTTTGTACCGCAAGGCATTGTGCCTATTGGTATTATAAACGTCTTCAAGGAAGACATACATGGATGGCAACATACCAACGTACAAAGCTAGGCTTTTGACGGAAAGGTATCGTTATCAACATTGTGTTGATTACGGTTCAACCTTTTACCTGTTGCCATGGTAAATCCATTTTGAAGATGCTTGTAGATACTGCATATTTCATTTATGAAATGTGTCAGTTAATGATCAAAATCGCTTTCCTGAAAAGGAAACCTCTTGGAGGATGCTTACAACCTCCTGACGATTTTGTATAACCGACAAACAAGGTTTGCGGGTTATTCGATCCATGTTTGGATTGAAGCAAGCATAAGGTTCTTGGAACTGTCGTTTTGAAATAATCATAATGGTTAATGATTTGATTCAAAACGAAATGATTCTTGTGTATATAAGGAGGTTAGTGGGAGCGCACTGACAAGGAAATTCCCATAAAGCAAAATTGGTGAAAGCTTGGCTTTCATAGAAATTCTCCGTAGAATTCTGGGGAGTAACAACCTTTATTCAAGGAATAAAGATCTACTGGGATAGATTTGGAGTTGTTAACACTCTCTGAGAAATTGTACATTTAAAATGTACTTGATATGGTGTCTCATACGCTTTGAGCATATGGAGTCACAATCAGGTCAATCCAAGTGATAGTCACTGGATTGAAGTTAAGGACATCTGTTAGTATCTTAGAGAACTAAAGATGCTGTCTTAAACTATGGAGAAGGAGAACTTGAAGTGACTGGGATCACTACCGCAAGTTTCCAAACAGTTAAATATTGCGGTACTCTGGAAATCTTCCGAGCAAGATACTGTTGCCGAATAAACAACAAATGCGGATTATTGCTGCAGCTGAGGCAGCAATAGAAGCCATTTGGGTCGATAATAAATCTAATTAGATTAGATATAGTTCTGTTAGCAGCTGAGCTAGGCGTCAGCACAAGGCTAAAGAATTAAAGGTCTCATCGACAATCCAGATATATACTTCTATATCATCTGATTCGTTCGGATCATACATCGTGGCAATGTGATGATCGTATAAATCGCGTCAGACGATAATCATGGAAATCCGCAGACGAAAACCTTTTCTCAGCAATTTGAGCGAACCGTACATAGTTCGGGTGTTCGACACTTGAGTGACTGGCTATGTGCCAAGTGGGAGATTGTTGGATAACATGACCCATAGCGTCACTATTTGTACAGATCATAGTGTTGTTGTACAAATTAACTATGTGACAAGGAAATTGCACTCTCATCATTTGTGATTAGATCACCATAGATGTATAAATGAAGAGAGGTCCCTATGATTAGTTCCTGGATTGAGATGATATGAGACAGTATCAGTCCACGAAGGATTAATCATTAAATATCCCTAGCCGGAGTATTATCGAGACTGGACATCGATAATGCGGAATAGGCTAGTATTGCACTTGTGCGCGTTGTGAGGGCACAACGGCATAGTTCTCATATATTTGGGTATTGGATACTCATGCAAGTGCGATAGGAGGTTGTGTTTCACCGATGGTACGGGAAACAGCTTCGCTCTGGATAGACCCCTCAGAATCCCATTGGTATTATGACTATGTGTCTATGGGAGTCCGACATCAGGGTAGGGTTGTATTTGGTCTTAACCTGAGACTTGCATCGCTAATGCTTACGACAATCAGTATACTTTTGTTGAGGTCGTCTAGGACTCTAACCGGTTCTGTGTACGCCAATGCTGGGTATATTGAGAATCGTAGAGTATTGGTGTGTAATGTCAAGACGGAAGTATCACCCCAGTCATAGTGGAGATGATGTCACGCAGGATACGGTATTAGTGCTCTTAAGTGCTGGCCGGCCATCGGGATATTATGACAAGGTCATGTATATCCGATTATAGAGACTAGTTACCAGACATCCGATATGTGCTTCGGACGGGGCAGACACTTATCCAGCCCCAGCCCTAGCACGTGACTATCCGATACTGGGCCGATATACACGATACTTGGTATACTACGCCTGATATAGATCTTAATATTCTTAGATGAAATGACCGGAGAATGAGAATGGATAGACTTCGTGCTTTGCTAGAAGCCGATCTTGTCTCGTAAATCGGTAGAACGTAGTACTTGGTACGTACGTGATTCGGATATTCCGACGACCGTATTTACTACCGAATTATCTGGGGATCTCATGGGTCGCTTCCCGATAATGCACCGATGACGCATAACTCGCACTCATTAATAATCTGGGATTATATAGAAGAAAGAGAAAATTAATCTAGGATTAATTACAGAGATATTTTATCTAGGATAAAATATCGTATAGAGAGAGATAACGATTAATTTGGAATTAATCGGTAAATTAATATATTTGATATATTAAACGAAATTGGATTTCGACGCAAAATTGAAATTGGATTTTAATTCGGGTGAACGAATTAATTTAGAATTAATTCGTTAGCGACGTGAATAGTGAATTCGCTAGGCGTAATCATTTAATTACGACGCAACGGAAAACTCGCTAATTTGGAATTAGCGAAACCGAGCCCGAGTGTGATTGCGAGCGCATTCGTAATTTTTTTTGCATATTTTCTAGGAAAATATATAAGACATTTTTAGGAAATGTTTACTAAGTCTTTACACATTTTTCACATCTCTCTCTCTCACCATTTTTCCTTATTCTCTTCACGCCAAAATGGAAGAAAACTCACTGGTTTCATACCAGTTTTGGCGTGGACTTATGGGAAGCAATGAGTGATTTTCTTGTTGAGAAATCAAGTGCTAGCACACTTGCGACTATTGCGAAGGTGTTAGGGAGGTTCACCCATGAGGCGGGACTCATCCAACGAAGTTTGGAGCTTCGAAATGAGATCCGATTCAGCTCAAACCAGTGAGCAAAACTGCTGCAGTGGGGCGCCTAAGGCAGTGGGCTTTTTGGCTTGATTCGTCTTCAAATCGTCTCAACCGATCGATGTGAGTATTCCGCAACTTCGTCGATATGTATTCGCAATGTTTTTCATGATTATAATCGATCCGGGACCATAATAGAAACCAACAAGAAAAGCTTGAAGGCTAAAGGAAAAATCTTGGAAACTTTTGAGTTTTGTAAGTTTTTCTTTAAAGCTTTCAACATGAAAAATGTTTCTAACATGCTTAGCATCATTTGTGTTGCTTTGGTATTGTCTCTCTTCTTATAGTTTGTGTTTATTTTGGTTGTGAACTTTGATGAAAGATTGATGCATGTAAGTAAGCTTGAAATGGTTTCAAAGCTTTACTTTTGATTTTTGAAAATCAAGTTGCCATTCTAGAGTTGGTAAGCCACTCCTTGGTGACCTAGAATTGTTCTATAGTTATTTAAAAGTGGTGAGGCTAGATTGGTGAAGTATTGAATGGATTAAAGTGTTGGATTTTGTAAATTTGGTGAAATTGGACAATTTGATGAAATTGAAATATTAGGGTTCATAACTCACTCCAAATTTGGGTCTTTTCATATATGTGATGTATTATGGTATGAATATGATGCATGTAAATTTTTAGGTTGATTGGATTTGATCTTGGCATGTTTTGAACAAAATGGACCAAAATGCAATTACTTGAAAATTTGGGGTGCTCACGATAATTACTCAAAAATTGGGATTTGTGTTAAATCTGATTTTGATGCATTAGATGTGTTGAAAAAATTTTTAGAAATGATTTAGAATCATCCAAAATTATATTTGATAATTTTTGGCTAAAATAATCAATTTATAAAGTTTTGGTGCAATTCGGTAATTACCAAGAAATTTGATCTCTTGTGTAATTTTTTCAGAATTTGATAATTGGATAATTAATTGATCCGAGAAAAATTTTGAAATCAGAAAAGTTTGAGCGAGTCTGACTCTGGACACCCCGATATGATTGGCCCTTTAAAATCTAATGTTTGTTCTTGTCTTTAATTGATACATGCATGCTTTCATTTAATTTGATTAAATTTAAAGTGTATGACACTTTATGGAATATCCCTGCTTAATAAGGTTTTAAAGTAACTAGTATTTTGAATACTTGTTTCTTGGTCCGTCTTATCAATACGATTTATGAATATTTTTCCGTGACTACATCCAAGACCGTGCCTCTGCTGTGAGGGTGTAGCCGATAGAGATTTATTTATGCCAGATGTATATCAGATACTAGATAAATTCAAGCGAAAGAGGAATCCTGAACGTGCCCTAGCTGTCAGGGTTACGCAAGTAGCTTGAGTTTATCATTAACGAGTTTAACCTTGGTACGTCTCCTTGTGGGCCTGCCTTAGCAGTCACAACGAGAAACGACTATGACCGGAAACCCAGGAGTCACTAGTGAGTGATTGACAAATGAGTTGTCTACCTGATGAATCTACGTAGGCGAGACCGTGCCTCTACTGTGAGTCGAAATATATTCATGGGGTCCACTTCCCATTATGGAATTCGATTTAATTATTGGATTTATTTTTCCGTGGGGATTGCGGTATTAAGTAAAATAATAGGAGGCACTGCGAAGTTTAAAAATTCCATAACTTAAGCAATATGTATTATTATGGAAATAGCCGATTGTTCGTTTCATTATTCTATTGTTTATATAGAATTGAACTTTTATTTACTGCACACATATTTTGATATGTTATCTGACTTGACTCTTGGTTGCAGTTATTCTAGAATAGGTTCTAGATACTACTAGATTATGATATTATTAGATTGGTCTAAACCATCGGGAACTGTTGTTCCGATTTTCTTCAAAAATCAAGATGGTTAATGACTTAGTTTCTAAGTCATGATAGATAATCTAGATAGATATCCCTTTTAGGATATAATACTTTAGAGAGAATAGTTTCTTATGCAGTAAGAATTGACTTGAATTAGTTCGTGTCTCGATATTCTTGACCGGCATTAAGAAAGCCCCATTAGGTATTTGTTTATCCAGTAATGATGTTTATTAGCTTTAATGACCTTTAGGGGCAATGTGTCTGACACAATTTGCTAATCAGTTATTTGCAATTGTTGTGAATAGTTGAATGTAAATAGTAAAGCTAAAGAAAGGAGATGTGTATAGTTGTGTATAGAAAATATCGATTTTCACATACTACAACTATAGGTATTTGATACCAAATCTCCCGTCTAGTTATTTAAAATATTGGTAATGACTGTTTTGATATTTGATATCAGAACTTGCAACTATTAGATAGTTACTTGTTCTTTATAAACATTTGTTATATATTTTAAATATAACTTGTAGTGTCATTGGCGTAGAGATAAACATTAAGAAAAATTATTCGGTAAAGTAAATAATTTAGAACAGTGTTTTATGTGATTTTATCACTTAAGCATTGGATGCTTATTCCATATGGTAAAGGATAGTTTGATACGATATCACACACATATCCTTATCCATTTAATGAATATTGTATTCAGAAAAGTGATTGAAATCTCGTTTAACCAATGATTTGTCATTGGACCACCAGATTTATTAAACTAATACATTAGATGTATGTAGTTTAATGAATTGTAATTGCTTAATGTAGTTTTCTTTACTTCGTAACTTAGTTTATGAATTGTCATAACTTAGTTACGTGTTTCTGAAGGAACACATATTGAACGTCTTGAAAGTATCAAGAACTTTCAATCTGTTCGGATGAACATAGATTGAACATTTTTGACTTGTTCAAATATATTCAATCTGAAGTATTTTGATAACTCTATCCTTAAAATTCATTACATGTCTTTGAACTGTTCAAAGATCTTTGATACGATCAAACATATGAATTTAAAGCAATTAGTTCTAAGGTTATTCAGTGAATATGATTCTAATTGAATATTATTCTTCCACGATTCCATCTTGATGGAATTGAGTAGTGGCAGCAGTCGAATCTTATATGATTTGATTCTTTTGATATTGAATGTTACCGAATTAGTTTCAATACTCTTGGGGATATGCTCCAGTAACACTAGTTCATCTTTTTAATTTAGGTTCCATTAATTTCTACAGTTACATATATGATATGTATAGGTAGAAAATCCGAATCTTGAAAGGTTTGAGATTTGAATCTTTCTTTTATATAATAGTTATATAATGGAAATTACTTACACCTCGGAGGTATAAGTAAAAATTTATCGTTTATTCTGTTTAATAGAATATTGTATTCTATTTGATAGAATATATTTCCTACGATCCTAAGTAATAAAATTTTTTTATTACTTAGTGTGTAACATCAGATGTTAATTATTGTAGAAAAGACTTGACTTATTGAAGTCAAATGTAAGAATGATAAACAATAATAGGAACTACGTAATTAATAAGATGAAACAACCCTTATACATCTTCCGTACAAGTCCAATAGGATAACATAATCATTTACGAGTATTTGATACTTAATGATTCTGTAGTTTTCTTATCGAAGAAAAATATCCTATAACTTACAATGGAAGCGATATTTAATATCGATTCTAGAAGTTCATCATTGAACCATAGATCTAAGATTGTTCATAGCTTACTACGATCAAGTTTTGAACTTAATTAAGCTTTAATTATGAATTAGTTCATGATTTGTGCTAATTGTTTGCGCAGCAAAAGCAGTGTGAGCTTATTAAAGGTTTGACCTTATAGTATGACAATGAGAAAAGTTATACTCAACAATCTATTATAGATTCTAAGGAACCTTGTCTCTAGTCACAGTAATTGAACAATTAAATATATATTGGTTAAGGTTGATATTAACTGTACATTTTAGCTAAAGAATACAAGTGGCATTTTTGAATGACTTATTCAGATAAGAGATCAGTTGTGATTTCTTCATTTGAAGAGTTCGTTCTGGAATGGCCCTAGAGTTTGTGTTCTGCTGAGATTGCAGTTTAGTGTGATAGCTTATAGAGCCTATTGTAGACTCGGATAAGTCTTCCGGAAATCTGTGTTCTCTATTTTTGATATCAGTCAGATTGTCTGATCTTGTCAAAGTATAGAGAATATATATGTGTTTGAAGGGTTAATGGGAGCGTACAAATTACTTTCTAGTGTTATATATCCTAACGAAATTATCATTATTATGGTAATAATGAGATGTTTTTGAGGTAAAAGGTTTACCTAAGTCTTCTTTACTCCGTGAAAACAGTGGGAGTAGTCTCTGTTATATTCGATATAAAGTTTTATATAAAATATAAAACAAGAGACTTGTGAGATACTCCTATTATTCATACATTAGATATGATCTAATAAAGGACATAACTAGGCTATATGTATGACATTTAGTATAACTGTTGGACAGTTAGTATAACTGTTGGACAGTTATTGTGTGTCTCATATAAAGTATTCATCTTTCATAAATGATGATTCCTTTTTCGAAGAGATATTGATTAGAATGTCTAATCAATCTTATGTATCATTTGATGATGACATAATAAATAATTTATTATGTACGATTGTAGATATCGATTTAATCGTAATTGTTACGAGTTATTTTGATATCCTATAGACCATAGGATGGATCTTGAAACACGTTCTTTGTGATCTTTGAGATATTAAGAACGAGTTTCTAATTCATGGAGAATACAGTCTGCAACCACTAGGTCATATTAGTTTTGAGACTAATTATGACGTTAGACAGTCTACGTCATAAAGAGTCACAAAAGATGCAGTGGGAGTGTCACGAAGGATTCTACTATTTAGTGGAATTAGATGCAACTTATGAAGTATTGACTTATGAAGTTGCATGTGACCTTATAAATTAGAAGTTTTATATTGGTGTTATGCTTGCGGTTGTCCGCATAGTATTTTGGATTTGATCCTTAAATACTTGTACAACTCAGTAGCTGTAGCACAATACTGATGTAGTGTCTGATTCATATTAATGTATAATTTAGATTCTACAAAATATGAAAGACTGGCTATGGGAAAAATTGGGTTGTTTGACAAACTTATTATGTTATAGCGGACTTACTTCTTGTTGCCTACCTCTTAAGTGCTAAGTGAGCTTTTGAGGGCTATGTGTATACGATACACATTGAGATGTTATATATATCCGTGGATTGGTACAAGAAGTAAGTGGGAGAAATTGTTGGGGTTGGTGCTCAGACTGCCAATCCGTATCGTATTTATGTCCGATTCATGAATACGATCAATTCATTTTTCCATAATATTACTTATTTATGGTTGCACCTCTTGTTTTTATATACGTATTCGATCTAATTATGATTAGATTGAAACTAAATATGGTTTAGTGATATGTATATATTAGACAAAGGCCCGATAATAATGCAGTACACAGTTACAAAGGTAGTTTGTAATTGACATTGGGAAGTGCCACTGCTAAATGTATATTATCAAATATAGTTCCTGGTCAAGATTTACAAACACGGGTCGGTTAGTCAAATCTGTTGAGACCAGTACATGTCGTATATCGAGACTTGGTCCGATGGTTTATCCCAATGAACCATGAGTCTAGGGAGACTCGTATAGACATGTAGGTGTTTATAATGGATAAACATTGAACGACTCACCGAAGATTCTTAATGGATGGTACACCAACATCAATAAGAATCTTCTCGGGTTGAGTAGCATAGTGGTCCTTCGACTTGAGATACCACTGTGGATGTATAAGACATCCTCCACACTTAGATGGCAGTCACGTCACCGATCTATTTAGATCAGACCTCCGCCTGTTCGTTGGGTGTGGACCAATCCTCAGGATATCCTGTGTGTATCAAGATATGATCCGTCAGTTCTGTATACAGAGCATAGGTAGTCCATATATGATTAGCAGTCGGTTAAATCTGTGGCCACAGTATACTTCGGAAAGTGAGTTCCGAATGTTATTTAGAGATTGCTAATAGATACGTCGATGAGATAATACCTATAGAGATTTGACGTTTACATCTATATCTCTTGTATTATCCGGATACCTGTGACGAATGGATTATACGTATGTAATGACCTCGACCTGTATGATTCAGCTAGTTTATCCGTGGTCGTCATAATTTACGGGTGGGTAAATTATGGACACGAAATTGGATTTTGTGACAGATATACCTCAATCTATAGAGTCTCACTAATGAAATATACTCGTAGAGCACTAGGGCAACTTTTATGAATAATTGAGATTATTTATAAATCATTTAAACATTAAACGAAAAATACATGCGAACGGGCCGAACCGTCATTTCTTAATTAATGTGTATTTGTATTTAATATATGATATTGTTAAATACATATTAATAAATTGTCAAATAAAGGTATTTGACATATATCATTAATATATGTATTTGAGATATTTGAAGTAAATATAATACATATATTTGAGATATTTATATTTAATTAATTATTTAATTATTTAATTGTTAAATGATTAATATAATTAAAATATAAATATCTCACCAAATGATAAAGTTAGGAAATGATTATTAGTGTAAATGTTTGACTTTACATTAAAAGGAAATGGTTGTCAAATTGAGTTTGACTTTTTAAGATATTAGTTTTAATTGTTAAAAATTGAAAATATCAATTTCCTTTTATTTTTTTGTTATTTTCGGCCAAAACCCTGAAATAAATATAATTGTTATATATTTTTTTTAGTTGCTTTATTTGACTTTAAGAAAATCATTAAATGGTTTGATGATGACTTTTGCAAGTTGATTTTGCAAGTTGATAAAGCAAAATTAAATGAAATAAAAATATCATGATATTTTGCATATACACCACCAATTTCGGCCAAGGGCTATTTGGAACAAGTATATATTTTTATTTTTTTATTTTTTAGGGTTAGAGAAGTTCATTAGATACCAAATAAACATAAAAGAAGTTGGAGAAAAGCTTGAAGGCTAAAGGAAAAAGCTTGGAAATCTTTGAGTTTTGTAAGTTTTTCTTTAAAGCTTTCAACATGAAAAATGTTTCTAACATGCTTAGCATCATTTGTGTTGCTTTGGTGTTGTCTCTCGTCTTATAGTTTATGTTTATTTTGGTTGTGAACTTTGATGAAAGATTGATACATGTAAGTAAGCTTGAAATGATTTCAAAGCATTACTTTTGATTTTTGGAAAATCAAGTTGCCATTCTAGAGTTGGTAAGCCACTCCTTGGTGACCTAAAATTGTTCTAGAGTTGTTTCAAAGTGGTGAGGCTAGATTGGTGAAGTATTGAATGGATTAAAGTGTTGGAATTTGTAAATTTGGTGAAATTGGACAATTTTATGAAATTGAAAAACTAGGGTTCAAAAGCCCACTCCAAATTTAGGGCTTTTCATATATGTGATTTATTATGGTATGAATATGATGTATGTAAATTTTTGGGTTGATTGGATTTGATCTTGGCATGTTTTGAACAAAAGGGACCAAAATGCAATTACTTGAAAATTGGGGTGCTCACGGTAATTACTCAAAAAATGGGGATTTGTGTTAAATCTGATTTTGATGTATTAGATGTGTTGAAAAATATTTTAGAAATGATTTAGAATCATCCAACATTATATTTGATAATTTTTGGGCTAAAATAATCAATTTACAAAGTTTTGGGGCAATTCGGTAATTACCTATAAATTTGATCTCTTGTGTAATTTTTTCAGAATTTGATAATTGGATAATTAAATAAATAAGTTTATTTAATTGATCCGAGAAAAAATTTGAAATCGAAAAATTTTGATTTTCTGCAATTCCGCTGCGTTACCGATATTCCCCCTTAAAACCCCAACAGTTTTTACTTATATAATGTGTAGGAGAGAAGCGAGATTTACCGCTATACCTATAAGTATAAAGGAGATTAACTAGAGAATAAAGGAGTAGCCACCCAATTTAAGACATTGAAAATGATTTAAAGCTGCACTACATCGCTCGTAAGGTTTGATCTTAAACCTGTTTCGGTTCGAAATGGTCCCTTACCGATGCAAGTATAATATCCAAGATCAAAAGAGGTGATGACATAATGTAGAAACAAGTAGTAGCAGTTTATATAGCATACAGTGGCGCAACAATTAATAAGGTAGTGAAAGTAAAAAAAAAATTAATAAAAGAATACCAATAGAAAAATAAATGACAATTAAGTAAGTCGAAGCATATATCTCATTGGCCTGGCTTCATAGAAACCCGTCGGACATAGGTACGATCGAACGGATATCCCTGGCTAGCATAAATTTCCGGCCTGACTTACATGAAGTCTGGATGGACGTGCTGCATAAGCTAGAACGACTGGAAATGATGGGTCACATACATAACAGTAATAACAAATGGATAAATGTTATAGTAGTTGTAAGGTAATTGAAAAATAGAACAATGAAATACTACGCAAACAGTAAGCAAGAAAGTTAATAGCTACAGTAATGATACCAATATGGACGCAACACTAACGACATAACACTAAAACAAATGACTATGAAAAAGAGGAAGACAATAATGATGAAATCAAAAATAAATGAAATGTCTACCGGCCTACCTTCGAGGAAGCTTGGCCAGACTTTATTCATATCATCAGTGTCCGACCGAACTTAATGTAAGTCTGGCCGGATATACTTAAACGAAAGCATAACTAAGCAGCAACATGCACAAATAATAGTAATAATAGCATAGTGGTAATAAAGTGATAGCAAAACATAGGCAAAAGTAAACTAACTGGATATACCACTAATAAAATCCTAATTCTGTAAAGAAAAAAAAATAGCATTTTATATAATTATTTCCTGGTGGTACGTGGAGTTATATCTCGAGTGCATGCCATATTACTGTCTATTCGGATTCGGTTATGGAATTTATGTCATGGTTTCCATCCTATATACCAACAGGGAACCACCATATACGGTCGGACATGTTTTGATTTATGTATGTCCTGACGAATGTGAATCAAGTCCGGTCGGACATACCACGCCAAGACAGTTCTGTAAATAGAGTGAAAATAATGATGAGGGTACCTTCAGGTTGTACCTTATGTGTATTTAAATCATAAGAAGCCTATAAAAATTAGTCAGTTTCTTGAATTTCTCACCAAAGAGGGGAAACTCCAGAGACTTCTGAATGTGTTTTTCTTTCTGCTCTCTGATTTGATTTCTCAATTAACTCTTCTTTTTCTCTCAATTCACTGTAATTTTCATTTTGTTCAAACTTCTTTCTCTTCGTCCCCTCATTTTCACTCATCTCACTTTCTTGAAATATGAATTATCCTTATGTGATAATAATGACATTAAAAATAAAATAAATCTTGAGGTAAATCCCTTAGTAATTTTGCATACACTTAATCGGATAACCAGTAGGTGCATTATATCCGGCCGGATTTAGGACTTCCAATATATATATCCAACCGGTTGTTCATATCTGAGAGAGGTCTGGCCGTGCATATGTGATGTATCGCTGAATGTTCATGCCTGAGAGAGGTCTGGCCAAATATAAGCGATGTCCAGTCGGATGTTCATGTTTGAGAGAGGTCTGGCGGACATAGGTGATGTCCGACCAGGTCTTAGCTATTTTTTGAATTCTCTAAAATTTCTTTCCACTCCGACGTTTAACCTTGTAACTTTTCAAGCTTTTAAGTGGTGCCCTAATATGAGAATTTTCATCGAGCTATCCGTAAAAATGTAATGTATATAATCACCCCCACTTTAATAGGCTTGTGCAGTATGTGCCAATTACAAGTCTATCAAATTCATGCATGTATTTTTACTTACCTAGCTTGTCTTGCATCACTGAACTTACATGGCTTTGTTGTATATGTTTGTTGGTAGATGGGCCCTATGTCCCTCTGACACTTAGATCGGTTGTACGGAGATGTTTCAACCCAGGCTTCATTCCCAGCAGTGAGACTAGATAGACTCGCAGGTACTCCGATTCATTCGGTTGGTTGGGATTCATTCCATATGTGATAATAGATATACCCACTGGTCTTCCGATTTATTCGGGTGATTGGGATTCATTCTCTGCTGTAATAGTAGATAGACCTGCTTGTTTCCCTTTTCATTCAACTGGTTGGGAGATACTTCAATCCATTGGGCTTCATTCTCGGTTGTCTTGTGTCATCACCTAACTCACTTCCATCGCTTAAGATTTTTGGGTGCTCATCAAATGAGTCTAATGCCAAAAGAATTGTTTGCCTCTTTTCATGTTTGACCGAACCTTGTTTCTAGATATGTTTGGTCGGGTATAACAACATGTCCGACCGAATTTTATTTCCAGACATGTCTGGTTGGACATCATTCGGGGATATAAAAAGGTAGGTTTCTTCTCATTTCATCACTAACGCTCAAATAGAAATAAAATAACATTTGCTCGACCATCATTGGAAAAAAATTATTTCCAGTAAATCTTTCCCCAATCATGGCTTTCCCAAGACTTCCTGATCCTGACCGTGCATCTGAGAACCAGTATTTACCTTTTGTTTCTATTGTAGACTGTGCATCTGATCTTTAGAAATCATTCGATCCCAGATACGGGGATCTCATCTCCACTATCCTAGCATTGGAGGACAATGTAAGCTTCTACTTCACATGGTAAGCTTATTCTTCGCCTTCTTTCATTCTCGTGTTTCTAAATTTTAGATTTCGATTTATTTCCAGCCAGACTTTTTGTAAAGTCCAGCCCCAATTTATATATGTCCAACTGGATTTGCATTATATATCCAGCCTCTTTTCCATATCCGATCATCCTTTATCAGATATTTGACCCCATATTCGACTGATAATTTCTGGTATCCGGCCCTATGACTCATATGTCCGGCCGAATTTCACCAATATCTGGCCATATCTGGCCTGAAATATTACATGTTCGGCGATCCCACCTTGTATTATGGCTACTATTTTGTTTTTATTCAATACTCTATTAACTTTGATTCCATCTTTTACAGCTTCGCGCTTCACGCTTTGTAACACCTGGTGATCCCGATGACTTGTACGTTATCAGAGACTGACGACTATTATGTTATCGGAGGCATGATACATGATGTAAATCATGTTCGAACATTTATGTGCTCACGGAAGGACTTTTTAGACATTCAGTAAAATTCTCCAGTCCTGATACGAAATTCATTCTAAGATTAAATCCGACAGTCTATGATATTTGGGTTGCAACATTTTCGTACGACCTCTGATTTTTATGAAATTTATATCGTCCGAAAGTAAAGAGAGATCTACAATCTTTGCGTTGGATATTTGTCCAAATTCAAATCAGAATAAACAAAAATCATGATTTTGACGGAAGCTACAATAATTTCGAGAATGACCTAGATTTGGGTGATGTGGCACTATCACAACCACTTATTTCATTACACATAAATCAGCCCCTGCTTATATAAAGAACATTATTCATTCATCTCCTAAAATGGAAAAAACGTGAGTAACTATTGAGGGATTTTCAAATTTTTCTTCTTCTTCCTCAAGCTATTTTAAGTGCAATAAGTGATGATCCGAAGTACATCTCAAGCATAGTAAGTTCTCTATATTTTTCCCTCTTCTATTTCAGTTTTAGCCTGAAAAAGAAAAGCCATAATTCGCACCTTGCATACCCTAAGAAAAAGAATTTCATAATTGGCATTGATAGAGTTAGTAACATGGGTTTGGAAAAATGTCTTGATGGTATTAGCATGAAATGAAGCTTTTATGTCTATGAATGTGATGTGGATTAAAGTTTTTGATTTGATGATATTAAAATAGTTTGTGTTTAATTGAGGATATTGCTTGATTAGGATATAAAATGAGTTTATATTAAGTTAAGTTGAAGTTTAGATAGGAGTGTTGAATTTTACCTTGAGCTTTGACCTTGAGGAATTGGTGTTAGGCCCCGAAAATAGGCCAGCGTCGCGACGCTCGACACCTAGAATCGTGAGGCGTAACTAGAAGGTGCTCACTGTCTCGGTCTAAACATGTGGGCATCGCGACGCAGAACGCTCAGCATCGCGACATGTAACAGAGCATACTCTCTGCCTAGCTTGGCTTGCATGGGCGTCGCGATGCGCCAGACCTGGCATCGGGACGCGATACAGGAAATATTTAATAACATTTCAGTTTCAAACTAGGATGTTAAGGACCACCCTTAGAGTTTCATAGTAAGGCATATACATGTGATATGACAAGTCGTAAGCATAATACGTCATGTGGCGTTGACGGATTAGTGGAATTGAGAAATTTAGTATAACCTCGAAACATGTTTCATACCTTATATTCTAATTGAGTTTGTCAATTATAGATCATCACATGAACCGTAACATTATTAGGCGAAGAGAAGTAATATCATCCAGATCCTAAAATCTAGTTAGTGGACCTTTATTTTTCAAAGTTGATTTTACTTAATTGATTTGATTCAAGACTTACTTTTCAGCATATAGGGCGTTAGCCAACTTTATATCCAGTTATTTTATAAGTAAGAATGATTTGAGAAATATTTCAAAAAGTTGTCTTTTAAAGCATGATTTTATAGTTTTAAGAGGCATATGGGAAAAATCTACCTCAGCATGTAACTTGACTCAGATATGGAATTGACGAATACATATATCGTATGCACACACAGTTTAAGACTAGGGATGGCATATGTCCCTAGATCCTAGATTCAGAGTCTAGAGGGTAGCATAGATCTGTACCCCCGGCTCCAGATTTGTGGCTTGGGGATGACGATACGTAACGCCACAAGACCATCAGATTTCAGGGTTAGGAGGATGTCGATACGTAAAGCCCCTAGACCGTAGATTCAGGGACAAGATAGTGGCATGCATTTGGGGACGATGATATGTAACGCCCCAATGTCATGGATTTACACATCTGGCTCTAGTTCAGTGGCTTGGGGGACTACGATATGTAACGCCCCAAGACCACAAGTATGCCTATGGGGGACGATGATACATAACACCCCCATGAATAAGGTTTTCTATAGATCCTTAGATATTTCAAATGATATTTTCAAATACAATGGTTTTATGAAAACGTTTTCCCGAGAATCAGTTTTATGAAAGAGTTTTAGAAAGAACTCAGTTTTCCGGAAAAGTTCAGAGTTTTCAGACTTAAAAGAGTTTTCAGGAAAATTTCTTAAAAAGTATTGCTTTCAGATATGAAATAGATTTCAGAAGAGATGGTTTGAGATGAATTTGGTTTTCAAACCATGGATTTTCAAAGAGCATTTTAGTTTCTATTTTAAATTGTCCACTCACTAGATCGTTCAAACGATCCAACCCCCTATACTCCTAATATTTTTGATCTGCATGTTTACCTGGAGGATGAGCTCAAGATGATGGATACTGATTGCAGTCACTAGGGTGTCAAGTCCACCAGGTCAAGTCAAAGGGAGAGAGTTCAGTCAGAGTCAAAAGTAAAGTCATGTAACAATCAATTGCATTGCATCAGTCATTGTATAAAGTTAAAATGTTTATGAATAAAGTTTTAAAGGAAAGTATTATTAGGAATACAATTATCAGTATTGAGTTGAATTTCATGTTGTTGAGTCAGGGAAATGGTTCATATGTATGAGTCAGTAATTTGAGATGAGTTTAGTAATGATGATCATAGTCAGTCAGAGGCTCAGAGGGATAGGTTAGCTTATTCCATGTCGGTAGCATCTCCTAGAGGGGGATGTTACACGCTTGAAGGTTGGCGGCAGTTCTGCCAACATCAGGAAATGGTAAAATGAACTTTCCCCGACTATGTGGGCCCGTATTAGTGCCACTGGGTTTGAGCCATTCATCCTCTACATCTCTCCTCGGGCCAAGAAATATGATAAGAGAGGGTTGCAATCACTGGTGGAGAGCTGGATGGATACGACTCACACCTTTCATCTGCTCGAGGAGATGACCATTACCATATGGGACTTCACATGTCTGACCAACATTCCTTGCGGGGGTTGTTTGCTGGAGTTTGACTATAGCCTTTACATCCCTACTGTTCGAGCTAGTTACATCTATCATCTATTACGGGTCACCCCTAGGGTCTGCACTGGGGTCATTACATATGAGAAGTTATAGGCACACTAGGAAAGGAAGAACCCTACCAAGAATGAGGGGATAAATTAATTGGTGTGATCTTTCCTTTTGTACATGTTCGGCTATACCCATTTTTTCGATACTGCCAGCTCGGCGGACTTGTGTCTCTTGCCAGCATTCCGCCATCTGGACACCATATGGGAGTGGGATTGGGGTTCCCCTACTCTGGCAGTGATATACTAGGGGCTGTACCGGCGTTGCCATGGTGGCTCATATGTTCACACAAACTGCAGAAGAGAAATGACTTCACCAACTCAACGAATTGGAGGAGTTTCGTCTACAAGCTTATGAGAATGCCAGATTGTACAAAGAAAAGACCAAGAAATGACATGATAAAAAAATAGTACATAGACAGTTGGAACCAAGGCAGCATGTGTTGTTGTACAACTCGAGGTTAAAACTTTTCCCTGGAAAATTGAAATCAAGATGGTCAGGTCCATTTATGATCACTCAGGTTTTACCATATGGAGCTGTTGAGTTACTGGATCCCAACACCAAAAAAACATTCAAGGTTAACAGTCAGCGTGTCAAGCACTAATGGGAGAATCATTTGAGCGACAAAAAGAAAGTGTCACACTTTCAGATCCAGCATAACGTTCGAGAAGTCACGTCTAGCTAACGACGTTAAACTTAGCGTTCACAGGGAGGCAACCCATGCAATTTGTGTATATATTGTGATCTGGTGTGTTTTATTTTTGTGTGTTTAATTTTTGCAGGTAAAGTCATTTCAGGATGGAAGAAGTTCTCGCAAATCTCCACAAGCAATTTCCTTCTCTCCCTCAAAAATCTCTGTCTACAAAGCTCGCTTGGAACGAATGAGACTACTGATGATCAAAGGTATTCCAACTGATATTCGTTTGATTATTGAAGCACGGGTCCGATTGGCAGGTGAGTCTTCTGACTCTTTTATTTCACATCTTTCTGGTTTTGGAAGAAGCACCTATGCAAAGAAACGTAGAGCTAAGCAAATGGTGGTTGTTACAAATGTGCACGCTGGAATTGCAATACTCGTTGTCATTCTTTAGGAATGGTGTCTGATAATCGCGAAGACAAAATAAATTCATTAGAGATGGCTTGAGTAAGGAGTCTTTAGATGATATATCTTCGACTCTTGAGACGTATCCCAGTGGATATGTTCACATAGCCTTTCGCAAATTACATACACAATTCAAAAAGAAAGACAACAGTTAAGTCTCGGGAATCTGACTCAAAAAGACCTTGTTTGCCAATTTATAAGAAAATTGGATGGGAAGCTTGTCCCTGACGCATAGACGTCAATTAAGCCATAAATATTTGTAGATATTATATCTATTTGTCTTCTCCTAATAATTGTAATTTGTTTTGTTGTTTTCTTTTATTTTCTCCGACAGGATCCAGACCTTTTTGACTATCACGATTTATTTTACTATTAACTAATAATTGTCATTTGGCAGGTACTAGTGCTATTATTTTACTCACCATTTTCAGGTGTTATAAATTCAACTCATCATTGCATTTTTGAAGACATCCAGAGTAAAACATGGAAGCCACTTCAAGAAGACGAGTTGAAAACATCTGTGTGTTTTGCGGTACTAGTGTTGGTGTTAAGCCACAATACGTAGAAGCAGCACATGAATTGGGTCGAGTCTTAGCTGCAAGGAATATGCACTTAGTATGTGGCGGAGACAATCTTGGA
Source organism: Zanthoxylum bungeanum (assembly GCA_019454045.1). Classification (NCBI taxonomy): domain Eukaryota; kingdom Viridiplantae; phylum Streptophyta; class Magnoliopsida; order Sapindales; family Rutaceae; genus Zanthoxylum; species Zanthoxylum bungeanum. The sequence goes on along the minus strand of SKCR01001372.1, from coordinate 3,787 downwards.
CTTATGGGGATCGTTTCAAAAGCTGTACATGAGGGATGCAATCACGTTTTGGGAATCATCCCAAAACCCTTGGCAGAAGGAAATCTTATTGGACCATCAAACGGAGAGGAACTGATCGTGCCAGGTATGTCTGAACGATTGATAGAAATGATTAACCGTGCTGATGCTTTTATTGCTTTGCCAGGTGGCTTAGGTACATTGGAGGAAATTTTTACAGTGTTATCTTGGGCGAACCTGAACATACACCAAGAAACCGCTTGGACTGTACAATGTTGAAGGATTTTATGATTTTCTTTGTGTGTTTCTTGATGATGCCCGGAGAAATGGGTTCGGGTCAAAACGTTTAAAAGAACTCTTCTTCACTGGCAGAACTGATCCGGATTTAATTGACCAAATCTTAGCCTATGAACTACAAATTGACCCTATCCTTTCAAAGATAAATTGGTCTGAGGACGATCGTGGTAAGAGGCGTCGGATTAATCTGGATCTTAACCTTTAACGTTTCGTGTAGAATTTCAGTTAACCAGGTACTATCTTCTAAACTCTTCTTATACTGTTTAAGACATTGGGGAAAATGTCTCATTTAGGTTTGGGGGAGGGAATTAGTTGATCAGTATCTTGTTTTAGTTGTGGTGTCGTTTTTATTTTTAGTCCAAAATTTTTCGAAAAATACAAAAAAATTGAAAATTTTTCAAAAATTACAAAATATTTTGCGTTTTTATTTTTATTTTGACTAAAAAGGTGAAATTGGTGAGAGATAGCTGTGAGAAGTTCCCATTCTTGATACGTATTTCAACCCATTTTCGAAACAAGTTAATTTTTGTGTATTTCCTTTTGAATTATTTAATTTGTAAATTCTCCATAAAATTGACTAAAATGGATCTTCATATGCTCATTTGGCAGGTATTATCAACATGCATGGTAACATACGGACATAAGCTGTAATTGAAAAGTTTGTAATATTCAGTTCTCTAGTTTAATTGGAGGAAGCATCTCAAAAAGCAATGGAGTAAAAAAAAAACGTCTGAGATCCGAGTTATTAAGTCTGTATGGATATTTTAACACCTAGTACCCTAAAGCCAACTGGTTTGGGAGTCACTGGCCCAAAGCTCGCTACATGGATCAAGGATGTTGCAAAAATATATATATCTGACGTCTGAGTAATTAAGTCTGTAGGGGTGTCTCAACATCTGGTGCCCTAAATCCAACTAGTTTGGGAGCCACCGACCCAACACTCGCTACATAGATGGAAGATATTGTATATAAATAAAAATAAAAATAAAAATCAAAGAAAAAAAATCAGAATAATGAGAAAAAATTATTCCACTGCTGCAAAAAGGTGTAAATTCTGATAAAACTTTAGGACAAAAATATTAATCTCTTATCAACTGCACTTGTGACTGTTGTGGGAAAAAATGAGTTGATTAATATTTTGTTGGTTGTGTATATGGAGAATGGTAAATATAACCGGAGAATTTACTTATTCAGTAATTTAGAAAAAAAGAAAACAACTAGTAACTTGGAGTAAAAGTTTCACATGATTAGTCACTAACTTCTTTATTCTCTTTTCTCTTGTCTTTTTGCTTTTGTGTGCATTAGTTTCACTACCTTTTTACTTTTGTAAAATGTTTGTGGGTATCATTGTTGTAAACCCTCACGAGACTACAACTCGTCCACTAGGGACACCTAGGGGTTTAAAGGCTTGTTGCATACGCTAAATGCAACCGTGATCCCTACGAAAGTGGCTTAGAAAAATTATATTTTAAAGATATTTATGTTATTTTATTCTGTGTTTTGCTCGACAACTAGCAAAATATTAGGATTGTGGGTTTGATGAGTGATAATTATATCACTATTCCCACTCATTTAACTTAATATTTTGTATAGTTTCTTGCGTTTTGTGAATATTTTGATGTGTTTTGTGTTATTTGTAGATAAATAAAGTTTCAGGACTTTCTGGAGGTGATTTGGGGCCAAAACAGTTAAAAACGAACAAAAGGGCAATTTGGTATTTTACGTGTCGCGACGCCTAAAATGCGCCAGAGTTGCTAATGTGCGCCGGAGGACACATGTCAATATCTGAAAAGTTTGACTTGCTAACGTGTGCCTGCCATGTGTCAATATCATAGCCGATCTGCTAATGGTGCCGTGCCACGTGTCATCATCATATGGTGCCGACAATCACCATCGCCACGTGTCAGCCACGTCATCGTCCACATCAGCAGAGTAGACCGAGTCCACTCACCACGTCAGCACCACATCATCATCAGCCAATCACAGCTTGCCAATGTGTGCAATCCTACGGTGCCGACAATCACTTTCGCCACGTGTTGCCACAACATCACCACGTCATCGCAATTATTGAATCAATTATCATATGGCCACGTCATCGGATAAGAATCTGAAGCACGCAAACCAGAAGTTGACACGTGGCGCGTCGCGATGGCACCACCTTACCGAGGCCTATAAATTCAGCTCGAGGTTTCAGTTTCAGATGTACCTTCCTCTCAGAATTCTCTGATGTAAATAAGGGAGTTTTCTATCTAGTTTATTTTAATTTCAGTTTTGTAATTAATTTTAATTACGTTCTGTAATAATAATTTACTTTCTTTAATTTTTCAGTTTTTACTATTCAGCTATGAGGAGGTAACTTCCCCCTGCTAGGGTGAAAGGTAAAACTTTTATTACTGCTATTTAGATTAATCTCCTTTAAATATAATATATTCACTATTTAAAATTTGACTTAATGAGGATACCGCTATATTGGTCGGTTGGTAATTATTTTAAACTGGTTTTAAACCTGAATAAGCAAGGATACCGCCAGATTGGTCGGTTGGTAATAAATATTCTTACCTCCTATATGGCAGGTTCATGGATAAATTTTGATACCGCCTTTATGGCTGGTCGGACTTAATTTGACTTAATCAGGTTACCGCCTATATGGCTGGTTGGTAAAATCATCACAAGTTAATATATTATATTAAGGGAGATATCTAATTTAGTAGTGATAAAAGTTGATCCTTTTACTCTAGCATTTTCTTTTATTGTAATTTCTTATTACTTTCCAGCATTTTACTTTTCAGTATTTTACTTTATGTCATTTACTTTGAAGTTTTTACTAGCCCTAGTATGTGTCGTAACTAAGTTAGTTATTTGGGGTTGTGATTAGTTCTAATATCACCGGTTTTAAGGGGTTATTTTATAGTTTGGGTAATTTAAAGGTTTACTTATTAAGTCTTAAGCTTAATGCGTCTTGTTAATTGGCCACTAATAAGTTTGATCTGGTAAATCTAAAATAAACTTGACAAAGGAATTTTAGGTTTCAGCCTTAGACTTAGTAGCCCACGATCTTCCTTTATGATAGATAACCCTTTAATAGATTTCATTACAGGATAGACATATACCTGTCGGGCCGGGGGTAGCCATAATTGGATCTTAAACTTAATGAATCCAGGTAATTTGGTTGACATAGACATATGGTTCAATTAGGTTTAACAGGGTATTTGCGTCTGACCATCGACATAGGCTTTCACATAATTTAGTGTTCAGGTTAGTAAACTGATATATTACACAAACATGAAAATAACCACTTCATCTTTTAAAAGATATTGGAAAGATTCACAACCCTAGATAGTTTCTTAATATTGATTTTCTTAAACCTACTTCGTGTGCAATTTTATTTACTTGTTTTTAATTTAGAATCACCATTATTTCAAATCAATCAATCAACCTGTTAGATACTAGAATCATTTGACCTTATAAGTTAATAGACTAGGTATTAAGTCCT